>JACCIC010000134.1:1342500-1572500 GCA_018907035.1 Sycobia sp. Sy_11 | reverse complement strand
TTTATTAATACCGTGGTGCAAGTTGTCTATAAAATGCCTCTTCTTCTTCTATTCCTTTTACCTTCGATGCGCCTGCACACATACATAAACGAGCATGTATGGGTATATACGCCCCGGCAGTCTGCGCGTACGCGCCGTCATGTTTTACGCTCGCTCGCCCATACCGAGAAAAACTTAGTAATGCCAATCAGCGTGCGGACAATTTTTCCGAGCGTCAATGAGTTCTCTTCTTCTTTCTTTCCTCCCTCCAAAATCTACAATCGAGAATTAATACAATGATAAAAGTATTATATATATATAGTTATATATATATATATATATATATATATATATATATATATATATATATATATGTTTTAACGCAGTGAGGGAGATATATTGAATATTTTTCGTCGCAGTGATCAATCCTCTCCTTTTAATTCATATAATCAATAAACTTATGCTTTGTATAATTCCGCTCTTATTACGCGCATGGCCGAGAGCTTAAATTTATTATAAGGCTTTCGATACTTTCCGTAACGGGGCTTTTTATTTTTTGCCCCGTCGCCAATGAACTTTTCGATTTTTACACGCGATAAAAATGAAAGTACGAAAGTGAAAGTGCACACACACACACACACACACACTTTTTCTCTCTCTTGATCGATCATTGTAAAATATATTATACGTTCAATCGTGGAATTGGTATGCACGAAAAGTGATTATGTAACATTTTAATGAAATTCCTTATTTATATTATTAATCTAAGGTGTATAAAACAAGGATAAAGCCCATTTACTTATACTGTGTATTATCGGTCGATTCGGATCAAAAATGACAAACACGTCTCAAGCATTTTAAAAACGATAAGACTTGAATAATTATATATTATGCTCGTTGGATAATATCGAGTCATATTCAAAACGAACAAGAAACAATGATCCGTTTTCTTTGAAAAAATAAAAAACGAATTTTCTTGTAATAACAGTTGATCGGCAAGAGACATTTGCACGTACTTGTACGCAAATTTGAGCTGAAGGGAATGAATAAGCGCGTAATAGATTTTTTCATAATAATTATAAGTTTTTTTCAGCTATATCTTGTGATTTTATTATATACGCAAGAAAAAGCGTAAAATCATTGATAAGTTGGGAATTAATCATATAATGTACGTTATCATGATACAAGTCGAAGGGATATCACGTCGATGTGAGCGGTCTTTGTGAATTGCGAAAGCATTGACATATCGTCTACAATATTGAATATCAAAAGAAATATGATTTAACAAATCTTTTACAAATAAACAATGGAGGACGCTATTTCAATTTATGTTTCCTTCCTTTAATACTTTTTTTTTAACAAAGAAAAATATCTCGTATTTCCATAATGAAAATTTGATCGTTCTTTTCGAAGAAAAAAGTCGTTCTCCTCGTGAATTTCTCCGTTACAGAAGTTCAATAGAATCGAGAGTATTTTTTTTCACTTGCATAAAACAGTACTAAAAGGAAACGTTAACCGCAATGGCAATCCGCATCGATTTCCCAGTCCTCCGTAATATCGAACGATCGTCTCTTTCCCCCCCCCCGTCCCTCGCGGCCCGTTAGGAGACTCAATTTGCAATACTACAAGTGCATTTGCTGATATATTTCACTTCTGCCCCCTCTTCCCCGTTGCAACGCGATTGCGCCACTCGTTCGCAGGTGTCCGTCCTCGTCTTTGGCAAAGATCATCGATCTCCCGAGGGAGCGAGGGCAGCGATGGGGGGGGGGGAGAAGGGGCAGCAGGATCGATTGATGCCCAAACAGAGCGCGCTCGCGCAGGTTGCCCATCGATGGGGCGGGGAGGGGGTTGGAAGAATCGGGTCGCGTTCGTGACACTGCGATGTATATCTTCTTCTGGCGCGGCGAAGGTGACGGTAGCTTCGGATCGCTGCAGTACAATATATGGTATATACAGGTATATATAGGTTGCGATTCAATAGGTAGAATCGGATTAATTATTTCATATAATTTCTGACTGTTCATAAGTTTGGGTAATTTATGTGTATATATATCCTCATTTTGCAATGAGCATTTTTCAATGATCTCACATCGAAATTATATTTAACCACCATACACACACACACACACACACACACACACACACATATATATATATATATATATATATGCATATAATGTCGACGATTCCAACAATGCCACCATGTTCGAAACAACAAATATAGCAACACCAACTAAAATGCCTTTTATTTCTCTTAAAATTACGCGAAAAAATTTTATAGAAGTCTGTGACGTTTGTTAAAATAAAAGGCATTGATACATTACTATCATGGGGTGGTTTTGCTCTGAACCGCCTGCTGAACTCATAGGTAATATGATAAAGGTGACCTATTCTTATATCTACTATGATAAACCTAATAGAATATAATAATAAAATACACACACACACACACACAACACACACACACACACACACACACACACACACACACACACACACACACACACATATATATATATATAGATTGATTTATAATATATAAATTTATTAATTAAATAACAAGAAATACATGTGATGTAAATAAGCTCACTATTAAATAAATAAGAAATTTGCAAACTCTTAAATCAACTTTCCTAGGAGACTAAATTAAGAAATATTATAATATAATATATTGTAGTAAAATAATGAGAGTCAGACTGCCCTTATTTATGATTACCTGGAAGAATCTGAAATGGAAATTACTACTAAAAATTTAGATTAAAAATTAAAAATAATAAAAATAAGCTATATTCTATGTTAGCAAAGGACAATCTGACTGTCTCCAAAACCTGAAATTCAAATTTTCCTTTGCTAACCGACGCGACGTTTCGAACCGCTATGGTTTATCTTCCAGGACTAAACTAAAATGCATTTTATATATAACATAGAATATAGTTTATTTTTATTAATTTTATTATTTTTAATTTTTAATCTAATTTAATTTTATTTTTAGTAGTAATTTCTAGTTCAGATTCTTCGGAGGTGATCATAAACAAGGATTAGTCTGACGGATATTATTTTAGTATAATATATTATAATATAAAGATTTTAAGAACGATAAAAATATTTATTAATTTAATTCAAAATAGTCGCCATAAGTAAAATTTTTAATTAAAAATTAATAAATATTTTATTGGTCTTACAGTCCAATTAAATCAATCGAAAATAATACGTAATAATATCAATATATATTTTATTAATATTAATACATCAATATACAAAAATAATAAAAATAAAAAATAAAAATTAAAAATTATAACGACAGTCAAACTGTCCTTGTATAAAATCACCCCCGTGATTTTAACAATTAAAGTAAAATTTTTAATATTTAATAATAAACTAAAATTGCAATAGTAGTGAAAATGAGTTATATATAGTTTACCATAGATTACCTCTTCGATTCATTAGTGCAAGAAAAGTTGACCTATTCCCAGTTGTGTCAAGATAAAATAGAAAAAAAAATGTATGGCTACAATTTGTTTATTTTACTTGTGGATTTAATAAGTTAAAATTGTTTCATATCAACGCAGCAGATGCAAATGCATCAGTAATAATAAACAGTCCGGCACTGAGAATAGGAACAAATTTATGGGAATGGTTATCCATTACAGAATAAAAACTGAAAAGGTCCGATGAATGCGGTATACGTAAGGAGCTTCATAACAATTGAAGAATGAAGACCATAAAAGAATACCTGTCTTTTTTGACATTGTGTTGCGAGACTTATAAAATCAAATACATTTCGTATAACTGTCCGAATTATAATGATTCAATTAAAAAATTTTATTACGTCTTTTTCCAAAAATTAACAGCTTACTTGAAATATCGGGATTGCTTTTAATATCGCATCAACATTCAGAATAAAAACTCTAATCAAAACATACATTCCAGATATTTGTACAAAAGACTGCATCGGAATTATTAATTTTACGTGGACAACTAAAACCTACGCAGACGAACAAAGCTCCGAAACTATTCATTTTGTTTCAAAGCAGCAAATAAGAAAAAACAGATATATGTCATTTTGAAAGGAGTCTCGAACGATTCTCATTTAGACTAAACGATTTGCATGTCAGTTCTTCATGTCTGAACTCGAAACGTAGCATAAAGATATATGCCATCTTTTGATGACAATCGTTTGTTACGTCATTTTTCATCGCGTAATGAATCGTGCTAGTTTTCGCTAGTAGGCGCATCGATATATATATATATATATATATATATATATATATATATATATAATATATGCGCGACTAATTTCTGGTATATTACAAGGAGAGGGTGGAGATACGTTTGCTGACGCGATGCGTAGGCAACAAATAGACGGGCGCGTGCAATGGTGCTTATTTTCTTTCTCTCTCTCTCATTCTCTCTCTCTCTCTCCCTCTCTCTCTCTCTTTCTCTTTCTCTCACTCTATAACTTTGAGCACAAACGCCTTGGCATAATGTCTATATGACCTAGTTACGATCGTTTGTATAGATGTGCACTTGAGTTATAAGATAAAATTTCTTATTTTCGCAAAAAAGTTTACACTGTATACAGGAAGCTACAAAGCAATGGGCTCTCGTATAGAAAGGAAATATTTTACTTTTATGACGAACCTTAAGTGAATCTTGTATTTTACGTACCAGTGCTTAGTTTCATTATTTTAGTACGAAATTGAAAAAAAGAAATCCAGGGAATAGTCAGAATGACGTTTCTTTTTGAAGAATTCAATACTTCCTATATTGCTTTTTAATAAAGTAAAATTATTTATATAAATATCAAAAGTATGATCTTATGCTATAAACATAATTTTATCTCATATAGCAAAGTACCATAATTATTACTAATAATAAAATGAAGAAAGCATATACTACGTAATTAATTGTAACGGAGAAAGAGAGGAGAGAGGAGAGAGAGAGAGAGAGAGGAGCGAGAGAGGACGAGTGAGGGAGAGTAAAAGAACTTCTCTTTTTCGTGTATATGAGAGGAGTGAATGCAACACACTTGACTAGCTAATGTATAGAATGTACTCTGAACAAAGGGTATCAGAGTTTGATCCTGAAAAAGCAATTTGCAACTGGAAACGAATTTTTTCTATTATAATGTAACAATTAAAATTCTTACTACTACATACATATGAATACAGTTTTTATAGTCCGTTGTACACATAAAATATCTATTGTGAATTTTTTTTCGATTTTAACTCATTCTAATCCTCACGTCGAAAAGTCTCTTCGAAAAAATTCTGGTCTCCTGGCTTCATGCGATCGAGTTCGATGTGGTGAATAAATGTCTTGCCCGCGGCAGCGGGCAGGAGTCAATTCGCCGATTGATCGGCCGGTCTTTTATTACGGTTGTGCTTAGGCGCAAGAATGATGAGTCTGAATAGACATTAATGTTCGAAAGCGATTTTGATCTGTGTGCTGGTAGTTTTGCGATTTGGCTGGCGAACGGGAGTTGAAAAAGAGATAGATAGATGGATAGATAGTGAGAGAGAGGGAGAGAGAGAGAGAGAGAGAGAGAGGAGAGAGAGGAGAGAGAGAGAGAGAGAGAGAGAGAGAGAGAGAGAGAGAGAGAGAGAGAGAGAGAGAGATGAGAGCAACGATAAGACGAAGATCGAATATGAACATCGATGTTATCCAATATTACTTATGAGTATGTAATATATATTTTACTAAAGAAAAAATAATATACTTATGAATACTTTATAGAACTTTTCTTTTTTTCATAGTACTTTTAAATTCTGATTGGTTTATAGATCATGTAGATACGAGTAGTACTTCTGTATAAATTAGTAATATTTTTGTGACAGAATGTTTGTGTTATATGTACTATTCTAAGATAGTGTAATATGCCGCATTGACGTCGTTAATACGTCTCGATTTAAACAATCGGAGAAGGGTAGATTAGGAATAAATTGATTGAGTTAACTACCGAGGAAATTGAAAAATAAATTTAGAAAATATACTGAATCTAAATGAATAAATAGTAACAACATAGAAAGCTAACTAGTTTGATGAAAAATATAAATGACAATAATTAAGAATGTAAAATTTATAAATTTGATTAATTGTAATATAAAGATACTTTCGGCGTTATCTGGATTTACAATTGGTTTGTGGCCGGACTTGTTCTTCGAACGGATCCGCTCCCTATTATACATAAAAGTATCAAAAATATAAGTCGAAGAAAAATGAATTATACATATTTAGATTATAGAAGCACTTGACCATGATTGATTTTGAACAAAATCACGTTGCACGTCTGTTTTCTCATTCAAGAAATGTTGGAATAATGAAAAATCTTCAATAGGTTCTTTATTTATTTTGAATTTCTGGTATTTTTGTTCTTCTAGAAATTTTTTTCTTCTTCTATCTTCCTACACTTTCTTTTTACGAAACTAAAAGCATGGCTGTAATTCGTTTTTTATATAAAAGATTAAAAGTTATAGTTAATTTAGAATTTCGTGCAAAAGTTAAGATGAGAAAATCTTTACTTAGCCAAAATATACTAATGAGATATCAATAATTAAATTACTCCTTAAGCGCTCCACAATTAAACATTATGTATAGACATAAAATAGGTTAATTTAAAATAGAAAAGAAATTATGATTAGCGTAAATTGAAAAATTATGCACCTAGTAAAGATCTAATCTAGAATTAAATCATATTTTCCTTTGACAAATCGGCGGCATCGGATTGAGAAGTACAAATGGTCGAGAAGTACTAATTATGAAAAATGCGAGAAAAAGTTGGAAAAGAACTGAGGAAAAATCACTAAAAAGATACAATAAAAACGAGCTCAAATAGTACATAAACAACGTGTGACGTACAACTGGAATTGGTGCCAATACGAGTTGTCTGCCACGTCATAATATGCAAAGCTGATTATTTCGTGTTAATGCACGAAGCAAGCGTCACTGACGGCGGTGACAATCAGACTGTGAAATATTTCTATAATATAACAGAGACTATACATGTTCCGAGAATCTTTTGGATTATTCATTCGGCGCTGAAGTTTATGAATGCTTGTAAATGTTTTTGCAATTTTTTTTGAAGCGAACGAGTTTTATATTTCGCTTGTCCCAAAAACGAGGCTCTGGCCATTCGAATCGTTCAGCTCCATATTATAATTCGATCCTGCTTCGCGATATCGATCACTTTTTCGTTACGAAATTGTGCGCGTCTGACGCGGGCTTGGTCGCTGCTAATTTAATTGTGAACATCGGCTAAAATATTTACCCTTTTATATACTGAGCTGTTATCGAAACACAAGGGAGTGAAAAGCAAATGGAGATGTAAGAAGTAATGAAAAAAGAAAAAAAAGGATGGTAAACCGAGTATAAGAGCAATTTACTATATCAAATAAAGATATATATATATATATATATATATATATAGATATATAGGTATTAGGTGTAGTAATAAGAGCTTTTGATTAATTTTTAAAAAGAAGCACGGCTTTTCCATAGAAATTTATTTTCTTAGAGTAAGAAAACTCTTGGGAGCAGTAGGTCGTTTTGTTTAGAAAAATCTCAACGGTCAAATTTATACACTTTTTAATACTCGCGAGGTCGGAGGATTTAGAATTGGAAAAATAAAAGGCGCGTCCGTAGTGTCTCAGCTGAAGAGAGGCGAAGGCGGGTGCCATACGATGAACAGCGGCATACATACGCTTAATGTCTCTCTCTCTCTCTCTCTCTCTCTCTCTCTCTCTCTCTCTCTTCCAGAGGAAAAACACGAATATTTTTACTTTAACGCTTCTGTGGGAGTGTGCGCGTGTCTGAGTCTACACACTTAAAATGATTCAAGTTGCCGTTGAAGATATAATAAAGGTGTTTATATACGCGTTGGATAATCCATTGCTAAATATATATATATATATATATATATATATATATATATATATATATATATACATATATATGATTTAGGCTGTGTATAATGATTTAATTTAATATTTTAAGAATGGAATAAAAGCATCGATCCGAGCAACAACTAAGGTAAAATCTTCATTCTATTTATTAAATTATACCCCAGAGATGCAAGGAGCGGAATATTTCAGTATACATGTTATTATATGAATAAAATTCATTTATTTTGTATTTGGAGAATTTTTTCGTACATACACCTCGCATATATACAAACACGATCCGACTTTACATTTTAAAATTGACCCTCGTTTTCTTTGACAGGAGGGAATCCTGATGTTAATGGGCAAGATACGTAAATTTTATTTAATTAAAGCTAACAATTTATTTCGATTTCATTCAATAATTTATTTAGACGATATGCTTAAGTTTATATATCCTCAATCTTCTTACAGATCCATCGAATTATAAATCATTTGTTCGATTTACCCAGATTTTGTTTTCTGCTGCCCTCGTTTTTGCGGAATAAATGAAAGGCCTTCGGATAATCAATTTTAAGATATTTCTATTAATACTTTCAAAATTATGTTTAAAATTTTAACTGTATCAATGATAATTTGTATGTCTCTGAATGTTTTTTAACATAGATTTTAAGTAGATTTATTGTTGTTGATTTAATGATAGTTTATAAAAAATATAACATAACAGCTAATTTTATAAAGGCTATTTTCTTAATATCTAGTCGATTATTTTTGATTTCTGTTGCCCTTTCTCTCTCTCTCTCTCTCTCTCTCTCTCTCTTCTCTCTTTCTCTCTCTTATAGTATTCGACACTGCGCTATAATAGTAAATCAATTTATTATGCAAATCACTTATTTATTGTTCTTGTTTCCTTAACCTAATATACATTCTTTTTTTGTTGTGATTTTTTATATGGGATGTTTAATTTCAACATCACTTCGAGTTTCTTATTCTATTATTGTTGTTTATCTAACACACACGCACGCACACGCACAGGAAGGACTCTGAAGCATGAGGAATTTTATCCTCCAATTCTGCTGATTATTTTATTATATCAAAATTCGTGTTTAAAGACGTAATTCATTAATTTCTATTAAAATTAATTATTAATTTTTATTGTAACAGGTAATAATAATTTCTTAATAATTTGTCTTATCGTTTAATATTCTTTGGCGCAACCTTTTCTTGTTAGCCTCTTAAATTGTTATCGAATTTTCGAACTACTTTGACCTCGTTTCTCCAACTATTTTGCTCACAAATCCCGATTCTCGCAACGATTGAAACTAAAACTTCCGCAAGGTCGTAAAATCCATTCTAATCAGCGAACATATATATATATATATATATATATATATATATATATATATATATCTTTCTCCCTAAAAAAGGGCCCATTTAAGCGGATTCTTTTATCCCCGAGTATAATCGAGCTCTAAAAATACCTTCAAAATTAACCTTCCGCTCGACCACGCGTGAAACCTCGATGAAATCGATGCGCAGCGCAATAAAGTCTTTCTCTTAACTTTCTATATGTCTACATACCGTGTGTCTCGTGAAATTATAGCCGAGACTGCCGATGCCTTTAGCAGCGCGACTCGATGAGGTAAGGCGACGTGCGCGCGCGAACACACACACACACACACACACACACACACACACACACACACATACTCACACACTCACGCGTACGTGTTTACAGGGACAGACAGAGAGAGAGAGAGAGAGAGCGAGAGAGAGAGCGAGAGAGAGAGCGAGAGAGAGAGAGAGAGAGAGAGAGAGAGAGAGAGAGAGAGAGAGAGAGAGAGAGAGAGAGAGAGAAAGACAGAGATAGAGTGAGGAAGATGCATGTTTCGGATACGTATCTTTTCTCGCTCATCAGGTGTTTCCCGTGCGTACGCATAAGCCTCGTAAACTCGTGGATTAGGAAAGACAGAGAGAAAGATAAGGGTGACATTACAAACGACTGGTCGTGCACGCATTTTTTGACTCCTCTTACCGTCGTTAAAGAGGTGCGCGCAGTTTTATTTAACTCTTATTTTTTCCTCTAAGGCTGATCCAGCGAAAGCGATGTATAGCGCAGGTCTGTGACAAGTGCGTTCATTTGTTTCTGCGTAATATATCGAAATTATTTTTTACTGTTTTATCCATTTTCTCTCTCAGTATTTAAACGTATTGTTCTCAAACTCTACTATAATAGATGTTCGATGATAAAGCACGAGGTGTATAGACACATTTCGTGCCAAGTTGAAATGGAAAAAAAATTCAACCTTTCCAGAGTCAATCGATACATCTAATTTTGCCCTATTCCGTAAAAGAGCGTTACTCTATATTTCCTCTGTCAGTCGAATCTTCTCGATATAATAAGAAATTGGTAAAAAAAATTTGAGTCGATTTTCTAAATTGCATGTGCAGATATGTGTACAGTTAACGAAGACGTTCACGTTTAATGCTTTATTTATGAAGTTCGTATATGCAAAGAATTCTTCGCATTATGTTGCTTCGTAACAATTTTATTGCATGACTCATAGGTCGGTTCTTATGGAAGATTGTGGAAAAAAAGGAAAAGTATAACTATTGTGATGCAACAATCTTATTGAATAGCTGAAAAAAATCACGTGAGAATTTCGCATAATATTATATCATATGAAATATCAATTTTTATCTTTAAATATTAATTTCCCTTAATAAAAAAAGATAATTTATTTTATATAGAAATTCTAATAAATCTTTACATTCCCGAACTAACATACACACATTATGTTTTTCAAATTATTATATTAAAATATAGTTTTAAGATAGGCAGTCTGGCAAAGATGCTTATTAGTGTCATCATAATAAATACACACATACACACAGAGAAATATATATATATATATATATATATATATATATATATATATACACATATGTAAGAATACCAAAGCGGGTCTTTGTCCTCCCACATTGAGTTTTTTTTTGTAGCTGCGCGCGCATTTTTCTGCTTGCCTTATTATAACGATTCAATTATCCACCGAGCGGTAGCTGATGGGAATAATAATATTAGAAAAGCTTTAATCGGTCGTAAATAAACGTAAATAAAAAGTATAGGCAATCAAATCCCACCGTCTCTTCTTAGACGACAATGAGAAATTAATTATCTTGTATTGCTCGTTGCAAAAGAAACCACGATGTACCTTTAGGCATATATATATATATATATATATATATATATATATATATATGTATATACATATATATATATATATATGTATATACATATAAATATATAAATGTGTGTGCGCGCGCGCGTGTATGTGTGTGTGTATGTGTGTACATAAAGTTATTCTACAGAGTTTACTGCTCCTGAAAGGATTTTAAAAGTTTGTATTATAATTTATAGGCCTGGAGTGTATAGGGGGAGGGGCAACCTTACAAACAATTGACGCATGCGTGAACTTGTGTGTAAATATTATACGTAGTCGACAGCTTCATGATTGTTAAATTATATATATATATATATATATATATATATATATATATATATATACTCAGATGTGCATATAAATTATAGGATATTAAAGGCTGACAAACGGAGAGAGTCATGTCTTGTACGCATGCACGGTTGTACAAAAATGTTTTTCCACCACCCACTCTTTCCACACGCACGCCAGTCCTGCGTGCTGAAAGTAGGTACACAAGTATTTTAAATCTTCGGACGCTAATTTTTCGCGCATGTTTAAAAGAGTTGTAAAATAGGGACTTCCTTGAATTTACTTCTTTATAGGAACTCAATCTTTATATAGGACCCTTGATGCGAGCAACGACGTTACTATTAGAAATATATACATATATTTAGAGTACGGTACAATGAGCGTCACTAAATTAATAAAATAGGTACCGCCCTAAGCAAATATATGAGTGAAAAATTCTTCGATCTTTATTGTTACAGTGCAGATTACTTTCGCCGTATCTTGCGATGCGTAAATTTTTGCAACAAGTTTTCGATTTAAGAAATTTCCAAATATATAATGATGTAAGATTTCTTTTGATCAACATATAGTTTATATAGTTGTGATTATAGATCTTTTAATCGTTTCCTAGAGATTTAGGAAGCATTTTTAATTGTTTTTTTCTGAAGCATTGTTCAAGTATTTGGATATCTTTTGAAAACTATCTACCTCAGACATTTAGTCAAAAATTGGCATAATTATATTTTTTGTGTCACTGATGATAAATGTAATAGTTACTTTTGATGGAAATGGAATTTACATGGCAAAATAAAAACATACTACCACAAAACTTGTGGATCTCTACAAAATACATTTTTTTTGTTCTTTAGATTTTTCGGGTACAGTCCATATTTCTGAAGAAAAATTCAACGATTCAGTTTGGAGTTTCTCAGGGGTACCTATAGTTATGTGTCCGAATACTCTTTCTATAGCAGATTATATAGTAGATAAAAAATGCATAGAACAAAAAAGATCTAATTTGATCATGAGTTGTTAAAAAATAAAGAATTTTTTCATAATTTGCAAGTTAACATGAAAAAAAACATCGTTTTTATGAATTGCATCATGAAAATTAAATTTCCCCTAAAAGTAACTACGGTTTTCGTAATTAGAGCCCCAAGAATCATAAGAGTACTAATTTTACAGCAAAATAGGGGATGCATGTTTTTTGAAAGTCTACCCACTTATTTTTGTTAATTTTGAATTTGTGAATTTTGCGGCGAAAATGTATTGTTCATAATGATAATAATTATACTAAATTATCATAATAAAATAATTACTTTTAATTTAAATGTATACATTAAATGTAGAACACTAATAACGTACAACGTTAAAATGAGAAATTAAATTTTTTCCATATCCAAAGGATAGCTTATTGTGAATTACAATAACTGGTCTGTTTTTTATTTATTATGTATACAATTTATGATGCTGCAATTACATTTTTTTATAAAATGTAAGATCTCTAATGACGAATTTAAATTTCTTATACACGCGATGATCAGATCAGTGCGTCACAAAAAAGCTGATCTATTTCAATATAAGTATAATGACCATTATGTTAATAAAATACCATTTCATTTTACTAGCACATGTCTTAAAAGTCAATACACATTGGCGTATAGCTATATATATATAGTCACGATTCAATGCTCGAAATACTGAACTTGTAGCTTTGTCATACAGTGATTTTAAAATCCATAATGGCCATTATATACTTATATTGATAAATAAATATATATTATGATACGTGAAAGTCGACGTTGTGTGGTCGGTTGACAAAAATTACCTCCCCCCCGTCTCACTTTGTCACTCGGGTATATACATATATAAGCATTAAAAAAAAGTAATCGACGTCGATTAATGCTTCCGCTGGATGGGAGTTATGTAGGGAAGGGATAGAGACATCTGTGCGCGAACTCGGGTATAATCTCCTCAGCCATCGGATATATTCTATCCTTGCATCCGGGCGCTCCATCAGTTGGTTTTTCATAGTGACCGACGCTCGCAGCGCGACCACTTCGCGCTTGATGTCGCATAATTATTACGTTTATTCTGCCAAGGGTAATTTCTGCTCCAAATTTTGGACGAAATTGTTCACTGTGGCGTTACGTCGACGCCGACCCCCCCCCCCCCAGGAAAACTAAAGCACAATTCAAGCAGCCCCACCGTTGACTAGAGCGTATTCCAAATTTAGCATTGTGAATTATAAGACGTTTCGTATATTTTTTGCGCGGAAGACTAGAGTAATTCGTAATTTTCCCCTAAAAACTGTCGAATGAACTGGAAGAAATTGAGTTCTATTAGCTTTCACCGCTGAGTTCCTGAAACGTGCAACTTTTCGATATTTTTAAAGTAACTGTTATGTGTAGATTATCATAGTGTATTAGATTAATGTGTAAAAAAATTAAAATTGATTTCGCACGATAAGTTTCAAATCGATAATTTTCATTATTTCAAATTTCAAATTTTTCATCAATATATTGACACCCACTCCTTGTAGCTTTTGTTATTTACGGTTTGAACCCTCGTGCGTCTAATGTTTGTGTTGTTGGAGTGCAACGAAACTGTGTCGAAATTTCGTAATAAAATGATGGTGATGCCTATGATTTTGTCATCACTACTTCTTTTACAATCTTCATAAAACAAAACGATAGCGTCAGCGTAATATTAAGGAAATGTTTATATGTTTGACCATGTTTAATATTTAATAGATAAGAACAAGAATCGGTGTAAGAATAAGAATAATAAAAAGAAGGATAATGATATATCTCTATTAAAAGGGGATACTGAATAAAAACGTAACTCTAGCAGAAAATATCTAACAGCAGTATAATTTCATTTTCTTACATATTTATACTTTATATACATAAAAATATTTTATTTATTTTGAATTTTATTATGATGTATTGATTTTCTGATCTATTTTTTTAGTATTTATCGCATGGTCACTTATTAATAAGTCACTATTGAATTCTTAATGTTTATATGATGGTGGTAATATATGATTTTGGTCGTTAATTAAGTACAGCTTAGATGTACACATTTCATGAAATTTGCTTGAATTTATTTATAAATAGACGATTAATGTATTTATTATTTTTTCATACATGTATTCTAGTGAAAAAGCCAGAGCTGTCATCACAAATGAAAAAAAAACATTTTTTACAACGTATAAAGAAAAATTTCTTGTAATAGAATAAGTCATCACACGTTATTCATAAAGTGGACAATGATAAGCATTGCTTTACTTCTGAAATCCTCATAAGTCTAATCTTCCATCAATGTTTTGCATTATTGAATTATGCTTAGTCCAGAGATGATAGGATATATCAATGAATTCAATCGTCATTGGTTCCTATAATTTGTTCAGCAAAAATTAACAACAAGTATGTATAATATCATAGGTGGGCGATCCAATTTTCAAATAACAAGTTGTAAAAATGAGTAAATGTCTATACGCGCATATTTGCTCATTTCTTTGCTTCCTTTAATAATCGCCTATACTATTTCGATTCTTATGCCGAGCTCGACAGTATTCAACGAGGAATTTATTATTATTTCGGTTCGAGTAAAAAACTGCCCTCTACATTCTTCTTTCTTTAAAGGCCAGCATCTTTCAGCGTCTCCAGAGGCTGAAACAAATGCGCACGCACGCATACATTGCACCGATGACCCTCGTAAACACGGCCGAGTTCGCCTTCGCCGTGGCTCAGCGGCAGTCTCGTGTACCTGTCGATGCTTTTATAAGGTAAACGCTGAAATGGTGCGACGATTAGCCGTGGATTTTTAATGCTTCATTAACGGTTTCGCAATCGATTCGGTAAGGAGTCGGAGACGAAGCTGGCAGCGTGGTACAGGTGTCTGCATGTGTGCGAGGATTTTTTTGCGCTTTGGTAACTTTGAGAGAGAGAGAGAGAGTGTGAGAGCGAGCTTTTTTTTCATGTTGACTAACGGATACTTGATTGACTTACAAATGTGGCATTGATTGAAAATAATTAAATTTATATTATTGGGTATATTTTGTATTTTTAACGACGGTATAAGAAATTGATAACTTTAGGAAATACAATCAGCTGCTTTCTCGCTATTTTAAGATAAAAGGTTGATTACTGATCAAGAAATAGCGTTGCTCATCAATCACGTAATGAATGACAGTAGTTAAGAAGAACAATAAGCTGTCATAAAATAGAGTAGCTTTGTGCCAATGCAAATCAAATAATTATATAATTATCTACAATATCTCGCATTAAGCATTCTTCAAGAGTTTATGTATAATTA
Source organism: Sycobia sp. Sy_11 (assembly GCA_018907035.1). Lineage (NCBI taxonomy): Eukaryota > Metazoa > Arthropoda > Insecta > Hymenoptera > Epichrysomallidae > Sycobia > Sycobia sp. Sy_11. Next base: position 1,556,836 of record JACCIC010000134.1, on the reverse strand, counting down.
AAACTCTTACCGTATTGCTATTTAATATGTCAATAGATAATTTATAACTGTCTACATTAATTTAAAAAATAATTTATTCAAATGGTCGAGTCTTTTTTTTGGTCGAATAGCATTTATTTTACATTGAAGTCTTAAATTAATGTCGAATTTTGAAGCTGAATGATTGCTGATACATATATAAATAATCGAAGCCTATACAAATCGAAATTTTCAACAATATGGCTTGAAAAGTTCGTAAACGATTATTTATTAATTAATGATGATAATAAACGGAGACGAAAGGTATACGGCGAATAAGCTATTAATCAACTTGAATTATTTTAATTACGAAGCCAATTAATCGAATACCATGAGCTTGGCTATTGTTAATTGATAGAAACCAAAGTTACTAGCACTAATTACAGATGTACTATAATGACATCGGCTCTTGATTAGATACACACGAGGTGTAAAAACATTTATGACCGAGAGATTTTTCCCTATTCTATGCCTTGTATAAGTATATTATGATTCATGAATAACGGACTAGACGCTCGCTCTTTAATTTTTATAATCCGTAAAAGTACAGCTCATACACCTTAGCTATATATTAATGCTCTTATCGCAAAATCTTTCTCCTCTTAATAGCACATGCGATGAATTATATAACTTTTCTACTCATTGAAGTTTGTAGATTTATCGGAAAATCATACACAATCTCTTCGATCGTAGTCATCATACAATTGTCGTCACGAAGGCTTACGAGTATTTTAAAACGGTAAACGATGTTAAGACATGATATAATGGATATAAATACACCGATATTTCCAAGCAGATTAAAAAGAATTGGCTAAAGACTTTTGTTATCATACGTAAATTATCGATATTTCCTATATATTTATACTATATCTAACGGATTATTGACTCAGAACAAAAAAATATTCTAACAAGTATGTAGAATATATCTGGCATCGTAAAATTATATTGCTTGCTGTTTTGCGGATCTTTTTAACGTGAAAGGAATCAGCGAATGATTAGAGAGATTATCTTCTATATTCCAGTCTTTTCCAAATTATTTTCAGAGCTGTGGATTGCTCAACACTGACAACGTTGACACGAGCTTATTCTCTCGATGAGCAACTCCAGCTTCTAATAAAAGCTCCACTCAAACCCCTATAACAGCTGCTCGATTTAAACAACGTTTATCTTATTATTTCTCTACTTCGAAATGGCTCTGGTTAATATTAACATTGAGGATTTAGTTAAACTGGACAAAATTGTAAGGCTATCATCATACAGTGACTTGCATTCTCCAGAACGATACACTAATAGGCTATTTTCAAGTCCGTGCCAATGGCGGAGGGCTGGGAATACCATCTGTATAATGGCTCGCGCCACTCTATCTGTGCAATATATTCGTCAGCTACGCTACGGAGAATCGGTATTGTCCTACTGTCGTCAAATGCACGCATGGGGTGACAATGTTATTACATCTATCGATAATTCTGCCTTCGAGGGGATTGTCGGAAGCGAGTCTAAAACAATGCTCAAGATTTCAAATATTGTACACATAATGTACAAATAATAAAGAGGAATACTCTTGCTTTATGTCTTACGCGAACTAAGGTTCACGTATTAATAAAATGTACGTATTCATTCTTGTTACCCTCTTTTCGCAGGCTCAAAAAGGAACTTTTGCAATAATCGCTCACTAGTCATAAAGCAAAACTATATCCAGGAATGCAATAAACATTTCTGGGGCTATTAGTGCTGTTGGAGTAATCCTCGTCTACCACAGTGCTTATAAGTATTAATTCTAAATTATAGGAGAGGTTACTAATGGAGTAGACATCAGGTGTTAAGTATTTATTTCTTATCGTTAAGAAATTTTTTGTATTATATTCTGTATAAGCTTATTATAACTTATACGTACATGGATATAATTTCTGTTCGTCATAACCTTTATAATCCACGAAAGCAAAGATCGTAATAATCATCCATCTATTAATGATTTTATAGAAAAGTTTCTCTGTACAGCGCGCGCGGTTCATTGTATAAATTGCTCCGCTATTATGTACAAGGAAATCGCACGAGATCTTTTCGACTGTTGTCATAAACCAAAATCGTCGTTGTGTGAACATCCGGTCATATTAAAAAGGCAGTATACGCAGAGAAAAACAGTATATAAATCACAATCGATGCAAGCATATGATATTTAAGGGTACTTATGTGTGTATATATATATATATATATATATATATATATATATAAGGTCTGACTAAAAAATTTTTTTTGTTACCGCATCCAAATTCCCCTTGCCTTCCATACACTCCCCCCGCTGCATATTGAACGGATTAATGACTCGAAACGACGAAAGCAATTCTAACGAGTTTATATAGCGAGCTCGTAAATCAGACGCGCAATTTGTCTGTCTTGCGCTGTTTTGATATATACCGCTTATAAACAAGATTGCGATTACCTTCACCCTCCCCGTCTCTCTCGCCGATCATGAAATCGTGGATTAACCTCCATATGTCCTGCTCGCTCGAATGGTTGAGATCATTCGTAATATTGAGGTCTGCGCAATGTGAACTTCTAAGCGGAGAGAGTGCGTATTGTTCGATATTCAAGCAAGCACCCGCAAGAACTTCAGAGCGTGCCTAGGCACGTGTGTATATAATGATATACATCTTATCAATACGGTGATAATAGAAGCAACGACATTAGCAAACTATACTTGTCATTTGTATGCGGTTTACAATAAGTTACAGTCTGAAAGCAAACGGACGATGTAATAAATAAATAGTTTAGCCACGCGCTTCTACGAAAGAATGAGGCAGTCAGGTTTTGCGAAGATGTACGTGCAGGCTAATTTATATGTTTTTTTTTCATCATCATGCATTAAATTTGTTTAATGTGCATATATACACCTAGTTTAAACTCATTACATTCGATTCTTGATTCAAATCTTTTCGATGCTCTATTTCCTTTTTAAATTTCAAATTTCTTACGCTGAAATACTTTACAACTAATACAGTGTGTCAAGTAAGTACACCACTGTATAGACATAGTTATAAATAAATTATCAATTAGTTTATTTTTTTTAAATCAGCCTTCTGTTATATTTATGTACGAATGAAATTTTTATGAACATAAAGAATTGAAAAAAAATTTTAATTCATTTCAGACAAATTTGTTCTCATGCTTTAATAATTTTTATTATGGTCCATATCAAGTTAGTTGAATCAAATTGCTTCGCGTAATTTACAAATCAATCATCATTGTATTGATTGTGAGTACTATGTGCATTTGACGAAAATTATTTTTAAACAAAAACTTCTTTGTCTTAACCAAGTTGTTAAATGATACAAATTGTTGTAGAATCATTACCGATCGCGGTGTTTCAATATACATATACGACAATAGTTATATGTATATAAGTTTTTAATATGACATTGTGAAAGTTCACTGGGATATAAAATATATAAATTTTAATTGAATAATTGTTCCAGTCTAAAAAACTTTTTAAATTATTCCTCGGTAATTGCTTGCGTGTCAGTTGCTAATACTTAGTGATTTATTCATGCTTCATAACGTTAAAGTTAGCTAAATCAATTGGCTCTGAAATAGTTACAAGAGCGAGAGAAAACTAATCCCTTTAAAGCCATCAGTAAACTTGCGAGAGCGTAATTATTTTTAAGGAGCTGCAATTACTATTTTACGAGAACGCGCGGAATGTTAAATCGAAAAAATTAAGTCTATTTTGAGGATTTTAATATTACTCTCGTTCGGTGAAAGAATATTACAGTTGTTGATAATTGAATTTGCGACATAGATATATTGCATGTACATATGTTATTTTCCTCAAGCATGATATTATGAATTTATATATTTATGTAGCAGTTAATTTTAAAGTTCACAAACATGTCAGGAATTTAAAAGTACTATATCATTGCTAAGTTATCAGTGTTAATGCCAATTTTATCAGAATTTATTTTACATTTATGAACGACCGTTTTTGGGATTTTTTTAATTTAACGTAAATATTATATTATATGAATATCTGATAAATAAAAGAATAAATATTAGATTGGAGTAATAAGGCATATTTTTCTTATCATCACTCAATAATATGAAATTTATTTGTGAAATTGAACATTTCATAGCATGAAATAATATTTATTCTGTATTAAAAATGTATTTTATTGTAAAATACGTTTTAAATTAATTATATGTCTCTTATGTAATTATATTTTGGTAAAGTTGTAAATTGTATAATCGTGCTAGCATAGTAATTTTATGATGCTTAAAGTTTAATATATGCATAAGTTATTTGAAATATCTAATAAATATAAGAATAAAAGTTTCAGATGCAATTTGAAAGATTTTTAAAAAAAGCCTTTGAACTTTTGCAAAGCAATATCTCGAAAATGCAATTGAGAACGAATTTGTCAAATAAAATTGAAATTAAGCATTGTTTGAAATGATTGACGATAAGAAAACTTTAATCCATCTACATTGTATGTAGAATTAGTTAAGTAATGTATATTAAATGACGATCACGATTTATACTCGCGCAATGTGTATTTTAAGACTTAATCGTTGAAGTCCATTGTCATGGTCACGGTGCTCGAGCAGCCCGCGTGCATACATTGTTCTTTAACTTTTGGAAATATTCGCGCGAGTACGGCACGCCTAAAAATTTGCTCGATCGTAAATAAAAACAAAGGAAATAGAGAAGTGTTCTATAGGGTGTAATAGAAGTAAAAATACTTTTGAATAAATTGCTTGGATAGCATTATTCAAGAGCATGGTGCATAAAAAATTATAGACTTTATTTGAAGAATTATCTTGACTTTGACCCCAAGGTCATGTTGAAGGTCATTTGGAGATCAAGTTTTGTTCTTTAAATATATGAACCTTTAGTTTTTCTATCTGATTCATAAAGAGCGGTAAATTTTACCTTAAGTATGTCTCATATGTGTAGCTTATTAAAACTTTTGTCCATTGATACTCGAATTGTCTTAAAAAGATAATGTTTAGAGAAAATGTTTCATATTAGAGATATTTGATTTTTAGATATACTACTTAGAGGTAATTTGCAAGTTTTTTAAAATATGCGATAAATTATAAAAATCGATCGTATTAGTAGACAAAAGAATCCTAGATTTGTTTCCATTTTTTCATATTCCTTCTTCTTTCTTTCGGAATCTAGCGTCAAAAACAGAGTATCCTATTTAAAAACGAAAATTTACCTTTAAATGACCTTCGATAATGACCTTGATTTTAAAATCAAGGTTAACAGTTAATTTCATTAGTCATGAACCATTTTTTTCTGTACAACATGCTTATAGAATTTATTCAGGGATATCCTTACTTTTGCTACCTTGTATAGAGCTGACAATGTTAATCGAAGTCATTGTTTTTGTCCGCCGGCCCCTGTTCATGAAAAAAAATCAGTCAACTTGATCGATTTATTTTGATGCCTCGGTCACACTTTACTAAACATACACAAATACGCCCACAATCTCATCGACTTAGGAACACAAAGCTCAGATCATGTCCATAATCATAATTTCATTTGTATTCGCGCGTAATAATAATTACTGTGTAAATTAATTACGTCGTGCAAGTGAGTTAATGATCGCGATTTTTCTCGCAAAACCAAGTAATTAACAGGTGAAAGCCCTTGCGTGCTTTAAATTAAAATCGTATTACGTTCTATAAATGAATCAGAGTGCATCAGCCGAGAATGGAATGAGAGGGGAAGAATCCTATAAGCTCTGTCGTCATAATACTTTAGCTATACATTCTACATGTGCGGTGCCGACACACGGTGCTTAAGTACAGAGATAAAAAGTTTTATCGCGCTACTGAGAGAGAGAGAGAGAGATATCCAAAACCATCGTAAATCCACGGAGTTTAGTGGCGTATAATCATTTACATCACCATTTCATGGATAGGTGTTTATTCGTGGCCCTTGGGCATAAATTTAATTGATTTATGCCAAATATCGATCATTCGAAATGGGCGCAACGGGGAATTTTACATCGCGAATACCCGTGGGCGGGTGCGCTTAAGAGAAATGAGAAAGGTATTAATGAGTTTATGTATATATATATGCGATATCGTCGAAATTCCGATACAGACAAAAGGACGTTTTGTCGGCGATGTCATCGGTTCGACGTAATTATCTCTATCCCACGTTACATCTACTCGCCTACTTTGAATTTACCATATACGTAATCTACTAAATGAGCATGTTTTTGCTCTCGCGTTCAGATGTTAGATCAAAGAGTCTAGTAACAGGCGGTTAATTATAGTAAATTATCAAAAAAACATATGTAATCCATCCCTCGGAATGGCGCCCCGCAATGCCCGGCTAGGTGCTTACGCAAAATTACGTATTCGTTTCTGTATATAACTGTATATACCTTTTACGTGTATTACGTTATCAGTAATCACTCGTGGCTCTTTTTCTCCGTTTCTGCACGAGGTCGTGTACGGGAGACTGGGTGGCGGGGGCGAGGTAGGCAGGAGGTCAACGGGGGAGAACCGCAGGGACAAGCATTAAATTACTCCCTCTACGCGACGGGTGGGTGGAAGGTGGGTAATCAGAGCCACGCCTCCCAGACGACACGGCACGCGTTCACGGGAATTATCTCGGCTGCACCCCCTCGAAACCCGCGAGCTTTTTTGCCCTTGAGACGTCGGGTGGTGGGGCGGCAACGGGTTCGGGCGAGCTCCCGCTTTTTTCTTTGCTACCTCCCATAGAAGGTTGAGAAGGGGAGAGGGGATGTATGGTCGATCCCTACATGGCGGGGAGCGCCAATAATGGATAGAATTTCCGATGGGCGAATGTTCGCGAAAGTCTACAGCGTGAAGGGTGGACGTGGTGAGTCGATATAAAAACGATGAAAAGCCGGCCAATTTTGTTTTTTTTTTTTTTTTTATATAGTCTTGCTGATTTTTAGAGTAGTTGACCCAAGTTTGGAAAAACATTTGATCGGTTCTATATCTATACAAGTAAGACAATAGATATCTATATAAGTAAGAAGTGCAGTTAATTTTAATTTAATCAGTAAAATAAGGAAATATTTAGTGTTTGTGTTAAAGCAAAGACATTTTTTGAACAATATGTTTTAGGATAATGATTTAAATAGAAAAAATATACTGCGAAAGCATATAGAAAGTAATTCATAGCATCATCGATGTTTGTACATCAAACTGTTTTGGAATATTTTTGTACATTCTCTATAGGTGGCACTTCGAATAAAAAGTGTATTATAATTGAGCATGTAGTGTTATTCAGTACACTTCCAACGGTAAGAGTTCTATAAATGATCAACTTCATTAATGATTTGGTTCAATAATCGATTACCAACAGTTAATTATATAGTTTCGAAATATACAAAATAGATTTACATGTTATCTGGTTAATTTTGACACATATTTTGTGAGAGTCTCTGTCAGCTCGACTTTGTAAAATCTACATCGATCAATTAAACGTGGAAAAATCAAATTTTTCTCAAATAAACCTTCCCGACAAAAGATTCAGAAAAAATTTAATAAAAATTTAATTCATATAAGACAAAATAAATAGATTATGCGTTCCAAATAAAAATGAAAATGTACTCATTCTGTATTTAGAAAGAATTGAGAAATTGCATTCTTTAAATTTTCTCAGATTTGAATTTATATCGATTAAATTTTCTATTCATAAATTGGATAAAATTGATTCATAAATTTTATGTCGAATTCGAATCAACAGGTTCACTGACTCGCAAAAAATCAATTTGGTTAATATTTCCAAACCTATTAAAACTTTGCATAATATTTCATGTGTTTAATATATGTATATTTATTAAGAAAATGCGTGAAATATTTTGTTTGCTGAGAAACCCATGACGAATTTAGTATAGTTAGTTTTATATACTTACTATGAATGTAAAATAACATAATATATTTAAAGTAAATTTATTTTCAAGTCATTTTGCGGTCTCGGAAGAGACGTACAGTTTTCGCTTTAGCCCTCTCCCCGGCGGAACTTTTACTCCCGTAACGATTTTCTGCCGACATTCGCTCTCGAGAATTCTTCTCTTTTTGCCCGCGCTTCCTCTTTTCGAGCCTCCGTGTCTTTGTTCTATACGCGGACTGAGCGTCGCTCATAAGAAGTGTGATTACACAAATGATTACGCGTGGTTCTGGCGCTTCGCCAGAGGCATATTTTTCCCCCTTTTCTAGTTTTTTCTCGAGACAGAACTTTTCGTCTTGCGCGAGCGTAATAACGCATATAGGAGCGAAAAAAGTTTCGGAGGATGTAAAGAAAGGTTTTTTTTTCCCTTTCAAGGCATTCTTCAGCATATAACCACACGTGTATTATGCATTTTATGGATTGTATAATTATATATGTTTTTTTAATAAATTTTATAGCTCTATATTGGAAATGACAGTTCGCCAGAAGTATTTACGTGAAATCGATGTTTTTTTCTGATATATAAAACGTAATAGTAATTTTAATTTGCAGCTATATGTCTCATAAGATTGACGGATTCATTGATATAATGTATTTTTTCATTCAATTTGAAAGAAACGAATTCAATTGTCGACTAAGAACTGCGCCATTTTAACGTTTTAAGAGACCTCAATTTAATAACACTCGGTCACGAGCGATGCGATATAAATGTCAAGCTCAATTATTCCTCCTTGTACAGAAAAGATCAAATTCAATAAGTCTGCATCCGTCAAAATACTCAGCTGATAATTGTATATTTACGATGAAAAATGCCAATTATAAGAAGCTTTTCTGTTACGATACTAATATTATGAATGAATATTTAATAGAAATTCTCTTAGAGAAGTATTGGGCGATTAATCTGTAATTAAAAAAAAATGGCATGATCAATTATGATTTATTTTTCAATTTTTTATTTGACTCTCTTAAAGTAAAATAACACGAAACCAAGTGATCATTGATATCAAAGGAACTGTGAACTCTAATTTCAGTTAAGGGAACAAATGTATACCAATATTATTAATTTAATGAAACGATATAAAATACGAATTGATTTTCATATTACATACTGTAATACCGTTGCCGATTTCTATAAGTTTCGGATACATCCATGAAAAGGCATACGCGGCTATGGGTTATAGATCCTGGCAAATTGAAATGAATGACGAATCATACTCTTATTGATTCATTGATCAAAATTGCAGAAGTCGACTTAATGCAGTAAAGTTCCGTGTCGGTAGAGGATATGTATTCGCCATATAATTTTCCGAAATATAATTATATCGGTATCTGGCAAAACGAATTACATTCCGACTAAATGGACTGTATTCTGGCGTCTATGTAGACGCCGCGACGTTGGCCTTTTTTGCCGGACTGCGACGCTAATGAACATGCGAAGGTCGAATTTTAATCGCGCAATAAAATTCGTATAGAGAGAACAATGCTTGAAATTTCGCATGGGACTGGGGCCGTCCGTGAACCTCGTCGTTCCCGAGGTCAGCCAGTCGACAGGAATCAGTTTTTATCCTTTGAACGATCGTCTGTACTTACGAATTTTAGGCTACAATTTAATTAAACGGCTTGCAGCATCGCGGGCAATGACGACAATTCAATGCTTTGATGGTATACAGGATCCCAAGGCAAACAAATGTATTGCTAGAAATAAAGGTAAAGTATGCAATAGATGGAATTGCGCATAAACCTTAATTTGGCTAAAATTTTAGTCAGCGCATTCGAGATATTGAAAGTCAAAGTTTGTGTGAGTTTTCTATCATTTATTTTTTTATTTGTATATCGGTATTTTGAAAGTATATATATGCAATAGAAATTCTTATGCTTGAAGAAAGACACCTTGGCTTTATTTCACTATGGCCTATGGAGAAATCGCAGGATCAGTTTAAGTTTAAAAAAATATACAAAGAAAAAATGTCTATATTCTAGGAATGATATTTATCAAGACATTTCACTGTAACAAATCGTTAAGAAATGTTTTATAGCCTATCTTGAAGTCGACTAGATGCGTATATATGATCTTGATGGAGCCGGATTTTGCGACTTTATCTCTCAGTTAAAGTCACTGTAAGGTATCTTAGTCCGAACCCATTGTATTTCTAGCTTAAAAATTGATCTTATTCTAAATACAGCGATGAGCTCTAGCTATAGAATAGATTTTTCTGTTTTTGAAATTTTTTTTCCAAATTTAAAGTTGTTCTTAGTCTCTGACACAAGGTCTGTATGGAAGTTACATGGTGGCTTAATTCAAACCTAGGATTTTTTGTCTAATAACTAATTATAGTTATAAGAAATTATTGATTGGCTCATATGACATTTGAATTCCAATATCAGGAATTCGATAAGTTTCTTGGCATGAGCTTTTTTTAACTATAAGATTTTTTGATCAGAAAATTCCAGGCAACGCCATAGGAAGGATTTATTTGATTTCCACACACTTTTGAATAGTACATTTGTACATTTTTTACATAATTTAAAAAGTAAATGTTCAATAAAAAAAAATCAATTCGATTTATGATTTAATGAAGCTTTTGTCAACATTACTTAAATATTTTTTTATGTTATTTAACTTCGCTCTATTTATGCTTCCAAAATACCGATGCTAATCAGTGAAGGAAGTTTACGATGTGTTTGTAAATAAAACATATGTAAATTATTACAGCGATGCTTCTGTCAATCTGCCGAGACCGGGATTTGAACTCGGATCACCAAAATTACTATTCCTTCGCTCTAGCGATCGAGCCACCGTAGGATTGCTTGAATTATTGATAAACGACAATGAAATCATCATTCATATATTCCAAACATGATTGTAGAACTTATTTCTACATCCGAAATCATATTCGTTACCATTCGAAGTATATTGTAGCAATCCTCAAAGCTCGATTCTACGCTGATTTCACTGTCCTCTTTTCGCGCTTTTAATGAATGTGCTTACCATGTAGCTGAACATTTCGAGCGCTTATAAATTTTATAACGATTCCAAGCGTATACGAAGTACAAAATATTTATAGATACTCGACGAGAGTATAGCATAATATATTCATTGAACGGGAAACGAGTGAAGTGAAATCGAAGCAAAATCAAGTATCGCCTATTACACAATGATTTAAACGAGCGCCGTATTATAAATTGGAATTTATTCAATTAGCATGCGCAAATGTCTTCATTCGCGCGGAACGTCCGACAAAATCCGAGCTTTTACGGAGGAAACTTCATAAACATAAGGCGGCTAAACTTGCAGCGTCGTCACGGGATTCCAAGCGGTGGCTTCTATTGCCGTTGCTACATCGCCCTCTAGATTATATATATATATATATATATATATATATATATATATATTTGTTTTTACTGGCGTCATTATCCTCATTATCACAATAATTATCGCCGTTGTCGGCCTCTACGTGTGCGAAAATGAGGTCATCGTTCGCGGAAAAATGCACACGGTTGCATAGGTACCATATATATTGCGGCTGAGCAATATATATATATATATATATATATATATATACATACTCGGCCGATAAAGCTCGTCATATATTATCTTCGACCGAGGCCTTGATGGAAATCCGAGCGATCAGCTGTTTCTATCAAAGCACGGATGAGAGACAAGCTGTAGCCAATGCTATCATTGATATACTGATTGAGAAATTATATTAATAATAAGAAATATATAAATTTTAAAAAAATTTGAGGTATTTTAAAAACTCGCATAAAAAATTACGTTTTGAAATATCTATACAGCTTTTATTGCATTATAATAATGGCGGTCCATGTTTTTTTCAATAATAACATTTAAAGAGTCCATATACAATAGATAGATATTTAAAAAATTCCACCTTACGGTCTCCTAAACCATCGTGTCGACTTCCGGACATATTGAGGATGTTTTCATTAATCGAAAATTAGGAGGGCAGTATTACTAGTTTTACGTTCGAAATTTTACTTTGCTTTTCAAAATCTCTAATTCGCAAGGCCGACGAAAAATATAGTGCACGTAAGTCTGGTCGAAACTTTTTCACGCGTACGACGATCGGGTGATCTTATATTCGTACAGACGCGCGATAGGCATAATAAGCAGTCGATGTTCTCGCTGCGGAGTCGTAAAAGAAAAAAATATTGCCTACTGTTTATTAGCTGCCATTGTAGCAGCCGATAAATTACGGAATAATGTAATAATTGCTCTAAAAATAAAATTACCCGTCGGTATCTACCAATCCATTGGGTCAATCTCCGTTTTCGTATACACAATATTTAGTCCACATGACTGCTTTATAATATTATAATATGCGCCACATGCCCCCGTATTTCTGCGATCGTAAAGAGGTCGAGGCTGCGTTTAGCGCAATATATATATATATATATATATATATATATATATATATATATGTGTATATCTATGTGGATAAACAGAGAGGACATTGAATCAGCGCGCGTGCCTGTCGTTCCCGTGGTTGGTGCTACTGCTCTCGAGCATCAAATTAACGCCCCGACGAAGGTCACGTTTCTATAAATCGCAAAAACTCGGTAATGATGGCGAAAGAAAACGGAGCGAGTGAATATTCGATGGATTGCTTAGTCTATTTTATATATTCCTTGATAGTACTCTTAGTGATTTTGGTATATATATTGGAATTTATTGATAGCCATTTTATATACTGAAATTGGTACAAAAGTAAATTATTTATTACATTGTTGCTCTTTAAAAAAATTATATGTTTAGTATCTTATATATGGAATTCATTTATATCGCGAGTTTTGCATGCGTGAATCGTGCTGTGTAGAGAAACGCAGTTATAGACTTAGGCGTTAAATTTCTATTCACAGTTTATTTGTTGGAGCATATTTTTTCATTGAGTTAGAAGTACATCTTGTATTAAATATTATAAAGGGAGTATTATTGATAAAGTAAACAATATAATAAATCCTAAATACTTGAAAATTAATTGATTGGCATACTAGCCAGGTTTTCTCAAACCCGCTACTACTAAGGTAAAAAAGATTCAAGTACATAGATTATCATGAAATATTTTATTAGATTTAATATATGAAACAATCCTCCGAGACATGTGTAATAAAGAAATATCTGTAATGATGATAATATAATCAAATCAATCGAATGCATATTATATCATGCAAAAAACAATGCTTTTTCGCATTTCATAAGAATATTCTACTTATAAAATATAAGAAATTTACAGTAATGTTGAAAAATTATTTTCACAGGAAATATACGCATTAAACAAAAAATCGGTATTATTGTAAGGATGGATATGAAAAAAAATAGCACATGGTATTTCGTGCCAACTACATATAGTACAAAAAGCAAGAGATTTGGTGAAGACAAGTCGTATATATTTGTAATGTCGAAGATTGTAAAGCTATAGTCGAGACAGTTTTTTGATATATGCTCAAATTATTTGAAATCCCAACCTTTTTTCATTGACATTGAATCGTGTGTAGAAGACAATATATATTCGATTGATGTTCTTAATTATTTCAAAATAAGATTTATAGAACATATTTTGATATAGATTAATATACGTCGAAAGATCACACGAGTCTATGGATACCTTTGTATTTATAACTAAAGTGAAAAAAGTCACGACTTTGCTGTATGAATTGATTAGATTGATTAAGGTAACAGTCGGAGCAGTTCCGAGGCAGTTATGGGGAAGCCTACAGTCGGCAAGTTTATTGAACTAAGATACTGTTGAACAGAATATTTTTTTAACCGCGGTCTTCCGCGATAGTATTTATTCTCTGGACTACTTAGAACGAGGAGTGCTTACGGCGCTGAGATATTTTCGCCATTTTGCAACTGCTGAGGGAACTTCGCGGTGAAAGAAAAATAAATATTTTCACGTTTTTTACGTGTATTTATTGTCGCATGGAGGCGCAAAACAAATTAGGACGGTCGACCGTGACCCGAAGTACATATTCTGTGAACTATATTAAACGACTTTGAGTAAACTGGCGAACACGCCGTAAGAATAGATCCTTCGACAGATGCCGCGTTGCTGGAAAAAAGCAATATTCCACTTTGTGAGTTTTTCCGTGAGATCAGTCAAATGTTGCATTCCAAAAAAAAATTCTGCGATTCATTTTAATATCATAAATTCTGACTTTTTCATTCTCAAGAGATTGCGATACATTAATTTCTTGACCGCGGGCCAATAAGTAATCCAACATATACCTTTTATACGGATGTCTCTCCTAATACGATAATGTAATATGAAAAGAGAAAAGAAAATATTCTGACAGCGAACTTTGTAACGCGCGTTTATGGGACATTAAGCGCGAGCTTAATTGATCGTAAAGGATTATATTATTCGCCTTATAACGTTTGCTTCGCAGAACTAATTTAATAATAACCGAGCACACGCGCTTTCTAACACACATACACACACACACACACACATACACTTTTTAAGACACGACTTCGTCCATCCCACTTTTTTTACGTAACTCTCTGAATTCCGCCGACCTTGTCACAGTTCTCAGCCCCGCATCGCGCTTCCGCTCGTCGCACTGCCTTTCAGCCGTATTATTATACATTCGCGCAGCATCTTCGCGACGCTCCCGGCTGTAAATACATGCGCGGACCTACCGATGATTGGAATATAATACAGTACTCGCCCAATATTCTGCTCCAAAGAGGAGAGACAGGGGGGAGAGGGCGATATTAGAATTCCATCCGATTAAATCTCTCTATTTTCGCATAAAAATACTGCAAACGTCGCGCTCGGCTCACGTATTCCAGTCTCGCGACAGTTATCGCGCAAGTTTTGAGCCATTCAAAGTTTTTGCGCGTATCTAAATATAGAAGAACTAGCGGCAGGCGCAGCGTTCTAGGATTTCTGCGATGCGGTGAGTATTGACGTCGCTTTGTTTTCTTTTATTTTCTTTTTTTTTTATTACGCGAACTTTTTTCGCGGCCATATACTTGTACGAACAGGAGTGGATCGAATGGATGAATGGATCGAAGTCTCATTTTTTACAATCACGGTGTATGAGACAAACGTATTCGGGCGCTTCATCAGACTGGCAAATTTGACAGAAATCCGCTGAATCGTAGAAGCGCTTGACCGACAGAAACAGTCATCGCTCTATGATACAAGCATGACGAAAAACTGATGCTATAAATTTTTTTGATCTAATTTCCATTCGATAAAAACGATTTCAAAGACAGAAAAATAAATCTCCAATTGGTCGAGAGACTTTAAGATTAAATATGTATTTGGTAAAGCATCTTTTTAGCCCAATGTCTGGAAACCACGAATATGCGCTTTATATTACTTCTGAATTTTCGTGATACAGCTGACGACCGTATGCAATTTGTCTTTGAAACTATATATACTCATATCTATAAGCAGGTATAAGAGACGATTCTGTTCTCTACATATAGCAGTTCTCTTTATTTCCTCCTATGCGTCTGGTTTTAAACGTCGTACATCGAGATCTAAAGTTGAGGCTAATATACGATTTAAAGCACTCGATAAAACATACGAGAGGGTTGTATATAGCTAAATAAGTTGGTTATAAGGGAATATTAGCAATTTGATGCAAAGCGTTGCTTTGAATATCTCAAAGACGGTATGATTCTGTTGATGGATCGATGAAAAACTATCTTTTCTAAAATAAAAGAAAAAAATAGTGATGCACGCGCGCGCGCGCGTGTGTGCGCATCACACTCAATTCTATGGTTTCATTGGTAAAAAATATGTTACAAATGAATAAAAGAAAAGTGAATTTTATTATGATCGTTTTTCTTTAGCGGAAAATACAGCATTGGAATAGGTCAAAATTCCTTTTTGTCTTTTTGTAATGTTTGTCTTCATCTGAAATTGGTTTTTATAGTCTTAGAATTTACAAAAATAAAAAAAAAATTCTCTCATAAATCGACAGAAATTTATCGGATAAAGTCTGGAAAAGTATTCACGCTCGATTTTGCTAAAAATGTGTACATTTATGTTTATTTGGGCGCTGATTATGAATATCAGATTAGGCGAAAATTAAAATTTTATCGCAAAAATCATAATAATTTTAAACGAAAGCTTTAGATCTCATCAAAATACTTATTTTGTGGTCTATATATTTTTTTCGCACAATCAATATTTATGCAGTTATTACGCTTATAAATTTCTCGTCAATTTATTCTCTGATTATGATATAGATACAAGTATAAACAGAGACATAGAAAAATGATTATCTATGCGGATGAGCACACTTATGCCAATAACCTAATGGTTTCTCGCGGAAATTGCATTTTTATAGGAAAAACATTAAAAGACAGATAGCTTTTCGTATTTTGAAAGATTTGATTAAAAGACGTAAAGATATGAAGAAATATGATTTCCTTTGTAGATTCAAGGTTTTTGTATTCAAAATTATCCAAGCGTATGTTAATCATTCCCGTTATAATTTTCTTTCTTTTCTTTCCTTTCTCTCCCCCCCCCCTCTCTCTCTCTCTCTCTCTCTCTCTATCGCTCCCGCTCTATTGGTCTCTTAATCGGAGATTTTTACCTCAATATGAAGTCTCTTTTTAATAAATGTTTTGAATTACTACATTTTTGCAATGTCTATAATGTATAAAGGCAAGTATTTGACATTGGCGCGTGTGGGGGGGGGGTTGTATGTGTATGTATTCAGTGTACTCTATAAGGTTATATTGGTGCTAAGATCAATGTTAAAAACGATACAATATTTATTTATTCTCAATTGATGTAAAAAATATAGTCTAATGTATAAAAATTTACAATAATAGTTATCAATATGTCAACTGATTATTCAGTGGAATTTTCAACAATTCGAAATAATGGATATTATATTTCACTATAGCATTCAATGAAAGTTCAGGAAATTTTTGAAGTTCGCCGCTATTTTTAATAGCACATTCGGCGATAATTCCACAGACTTACAAAAAGAATCTGTTGTTCAGAAATTGTCGAATTCCCTCGGTACAGATACTTTTCAACGTTTTTGTCTTCGATAGAATGTTTAAAAAAATATAATACTGTATACGATGAATAACGATTCCTTATAACCATATATAACTTCTATATCTTTAACGGTATATACAGATATAATTAATTATGCACATTCCGAATGACATGCATAACACGCAATGGACGATAAATCATCATGGACGATGCAAAACCAAAAGGACCACTTGTACGCGCAGTTAGAGTGCAATCTTCTCGTTCAAATACAAAAAAAAATATAATATCATAATTGAACCGACACCGAGAGGTAAACGTTCGATTGCAACCGAATTCATCGACATCGCGCTTTCCGTGCGATGCCAAAATAAATGGGGGAGGCAATCGTTCAATAAAACGTTTACACACACATACACACATACACACACAAGAGAGAGAGAGAGAGAGAGAGAGAGAGAGAGAGAGAGAGAGAGAGAGAGAGAGAGAGAGAGAGAGAGATTGATAGTATATATATCCGTTACAATCCAGTCCGGTGCGTGATGTATTATATATATTACCGTATGAGACGAGCACGCTTACAAACCCCGTTACAAGCAATTAATGCGACGTACGTGTTTATACTATATACATTCCTGACGTAGGCTTTATAAATAAGGGGTCCTCGCCTGTTCTCTTTCGCAAATAATACGCACATCGTCGTCGCCGGCGCGCGAAAACGCCTTTAAATCCAGTCGGAGTTATAATCGGCGACTTACGTCACTCCCACCTCTTCCCCTTTCTTTTTTCATCCGATAGCCATCAGAAGTGGATGAGTTTTGGCGCTCGCGGCGGGCTGCGCGAAACCTGTTTTAATTACTGTACGCCAAGCGTACCGAGGCCTACGATACACAGCGGTGTATATATATATATATATATATATATATATATATATATATATATATATGAGTGAGTCCAAAACTAAAAAAAAGAATAAATATCAGCCGCGTGGAGGTAGATGATAACGGGAACGGAAACGCGACTGATGCTGGTGTGATGGCGTTAGTCGCAGGGATGCGAGATATATATATATATATATATATATATATATATATATATAGGTAGATGGTGAAAATATTAGCAGACAGGTGTATGGGAGGTATTGAGTCCGGGTATGGGAAGATGTTGAGCGAACACAAATAAAAATAATTACAAAGGAGGGGAAAAAGCGTATCGCATTAGTTCGTTAGTTTTATATATGTTAGTCGTATCAGCTTGATGTTTGCATCTTAAAAGTATGAGCGGCATTCTATAAATTTATATATATATAATAAGTCCTAAGTCTGACATTTGTGCTTAATATATTATTGTTATCGTAATTTACCGGTGACATTTGACGGAATGAAATAATAATATTTTTAATTATATTGTGATTTGACTATAAAAACGTTTAATTCGTCTTTTATACCATTTTACGATATTTTGATGAATATGTTTTAACACATTCAAGAACAAACAACAATAATATGACTTAAATCATAAAATAAATAAATTTGATATTATGTAAAGATCATATTACTATAATGTGGTTAAGTATTTAGCAATTTGGAGTACAATCATGAAAAATAGTTACAACTGCACTCGATATTTTCCACTAATTTGTATAGTTACTGTTATGTTGAAAACTCTCCAACATGGAGAGGTTCCACGATTTCATTTTTATGTTGGATTGTTATGTGTAAATAAATGAATGGACACAAGTTGAGCCACAAATTAAATTAATTTATTGGCTCTTGGAGAAAAGTCTGGTTGGCATAAAAACCCCACGAAACGTATATTTATTTTTTGATTGAGATTTTGTCTGATGCGCATAATGTGCTGTTGCACTGATTCGTATTAAGCGCTATGGCGCTACGCTTGCACCGTATTTACGGTCAGCACGGGGCCCCGGTGGACAAACAGTTGTCCTTTATAGTCGTATAATCGTATGTATATAATCGTATAATCGTATATACTGAATTGTATGAATGTATTGAATGAATTAAATACAATGTAATGTGAATTATGAATGATTAAATATAAAGTAAAATGTTAGAATATGATGAAACTAACACGAACGTATTGTAATAGTAAAACAATTTAAACGCGTGCAATTGCAAGTAGATCTGAACTCGACGAAAGATCGCGCTAAACTGACTCTTAAATTCGATAGGCTCGACCATCACGATCACGCTCTTTTTGTGAGCATATGATACTCGATATATTTAAACAAAACAAACCTGAATTCGTTGAACTAAAACTTTCGTCCACGGAACAGCTACAACTATTATATTGTTAGGGAATTGAAAATAATTTATTTCTATATTCTTTTGTAATTAAATTATAATTAAACTTTTATTTTTATAGTATTGAAAACGATGAGACACTACAGTCATCGAAATATTGTCTGTATTAAAAAAAATCTAAAACAAATTGGACTTATTACGAACTGTTTGTAATTGATTTTCCCTTCCGCCCCTCACGAGTCCCTAGAGCTATATTGATACTAATTTACTTTGTCGATTGTTTTTTTATACTCATTCAACATTTTTGTAGCATGATTTAGTATCTTTCTCAGTAGTAATGCCGATCGTTCAAAAGGTTAGGGTCTTGAAGAGCGTAGACTTATATTATAACAATTTCAATTATAATTCAATAATGATATTATAATTTAACTGACTAATTTTTGACCGAATTTTAACCAATCTCGAAGGATCGCATATAATTTCAAAGGTTGATAATACGTGCGCGCGCGCGCGCGCCAACTTAGCGTTTGTTTCGATTCACTTACACAAAAGTATATAATACATTATAAGACTGTCATTTCGCCATTCGGATTAATTATTTCGGATTTCTGCTGGAAAGGGCACAAAATTCAGTACGAGATAATTTAATTTTTTTTTTTAAATCAAAGAGAGAGGCGATGAGTCGACGACATCGAAAACCCTTGAAAACTTTCCGAATATCATTGGCCCCACTTCTAAACGTATTGAACGGCATCCTTCGAGCTCTAAGTATGATCGCTGCATTTTCAATTCGCCATCTTGAATTTTGCAGTTTCGACAGGCGGCAGATTTCGATTCGGCGGTATTTAGAAACTTGGAGTGAGCCAGCCGCTCCATCTTCAAATGTCTCACTGATTTCGATTTAACCGCGCAGGCTATCGTATGAGAAGACCTAGTTACAAATCCTTGACCTTGACCTTTTGCCGATTTAATTATTCTAAAGAAACTATACTGCACTACATCAAATTAAACATACCCATCGATTATTTTACATAATTTCACAAATTTTCAAAATTTATTCCAAATGTCGAACGTTCGTCGTAGTGCTATGTGTTAAGGCTGCGTGATTATTCGCTTTGATACCATTCTTTTTTCTTTTTTTTTTTAAAGCTTACGTCATTGCTTGTTACGAATGAGATTTTTGAACGATGAAAGTTTCGATCCTGTAGTTCTTCAAAATGAATGCTCAATAGAGTACGTCAAATATGTATTTTATATATTTGAAAAATGGGATATTAATTCGGACATTATCGAAATCTGATTGCTATTTCCGTTCGTCATATTTTGGCATGGAAAAAAACTGCATTCAAAATTGATTCATAAATGTTAAAAGTTTAATAAAAATTCGTATTAGTACCCCATCGAGATAAAATATTATTCAATATAAGATCTATATTATAATAATAAAAAGCATATGTTCACACTTTATTATATCGAGTATTACAAAGAACCAAGGAGGTTACTTTTATTGATATAATTGAGTGGAAGTATTTCGTTATGTATATAAAATTTGCAGAGCACATCTGATGCTCATTTTCATAATAAAACGTATCGGCTAATGGCCCATTGTCATGAAAATTGTACTTATAAAATATTTATGAACGCACTCGTTGGACTTTTAAAGATATTATTATTGTTTTTTTTTTAATTTTTATTTTCATTGCCAGACACACATCTCACGGGTCGTATCATTTCCGTTTATATTTTTTGCTGGGCACTTAAAAAATTTTTTGTTACGCCGGAAAATTCAATAATAGTTGGTTCTCTGTAAATTATTACATAGCAATTTGGTGATTATGCTTGAAAATTGATCATTATGGTATTTTTAATATGGAATGCGGGGCATATATAATGAGATAACATTTTTTACGCTCACATATGATTTTAGCATTAATTAATTGATCGCAACGAGTCCTTTTTTAATCTTAATTTTTCATTTTACTCTCGAGACATTGATACTCTCCTCGATACCCTCCACCGATTAATTAAAGTTGCGAAGATTTAACTTTATGAAATCTGTTTATTTGCATCATGCAAACTGCGCGTATTTTACATATGAGCTATCGCGATTTTCCTGAAAAATTTCCATGGAAAATTAGCATAAGATTCTCACTTAAAATTGCTATATGCGTACGTCGATTCGCTGATGATCGAGCTTTCTCTGGAGAATTTTGGATGATCGAGTAGAGCTGAAACTAAATTAAAAAATACACGTAAAAATAATACAGAATTAGAAAAAAAACGTCCGAAGCTATAAGGAGCGTCAATTTGTGCGATGAGCTTTATTGATGCGGTATCGACGAGGTGAAACGGGAAGGTCGCTGAAAAAATATCCTTTCCATACGGTTGCCGGTGATGGGGCAGATTGCGTATATATATATATATATATATATATATATATATATATATATATATATATCGATATGAATTTCCGCATGCTGATGACTGACGTCATTCCCTTCTATTACCTGATGGAGAATTTAAATGCCGTCTCTCGTATGGGTAGCGCGGGGCACTCGAAATTAACGAGACCCCTCCACCTCGTTTTTTTTCGCGCCTGCCCGACGCCTCGTCCCGGAGGTGTAATGGCTTTAAATTCGTATGGTGCGTCAACTCCACGGAGTTCGAGTCGCAAGTACTTGTTGATTCAATGTGTGTGTGTGTATGCGGGCGCGTGCGTGTACTCGTTACTCCAAAGAATCTCGCGTGGGCGAGAAGTGTTGATTTCCTGATATATACATATATGAATTTCAATATAGTGGTTTGCTTGAATCTACAAAATTAGAGAGTTGTACACCAGCCTCTTTTCTTTGTATAATTTTTTTCTTTTTTCATGCGAGTCCAGAGTAAACCCGTTTTTTCTTCTATAGGTTTATTATGGAGCATAAAATACGCATAAGCAGTTGCTTGAACGAGAGTTATACTCGAAGATTATAACTGAAATCGGGAATGTATTACACGGATTTGTCCCGCGCAAATATTCGAAAGGCGATAAAAACATTTGTATACCATTTATATCGATGTAACTGCATCGATTGCATAGAAAAACTACGTACTTTATCTATTAAATACACCTTCAATTAAAATATTAGATATATATTTCAAATATTACAATTTGAAATATTTAAAAATTAAATATTAGTAAAATGTTCAAATAAAATATTAGTAAATTTTATTTTACTGAGACTATAATGATATGTATAATACTTCCTTATGAGGTTGAGTGAGTTTTTTAGAGATGGGATTTTCGAGAGCATGCGTTTACAATTAATATTATTACATGAAATATTTCGATAATTATCAACTGACAAAAAGAAATGCATATTGTTTTCTTCTATTTTATCAGTATTATATTAGGATAGATTTAATATCACTTCAATAATTAAATAATATTCATAAGTATGATCCTGATATAGTTTTTTATAAAATTGAATGTCGAAAAAGAGGATATCTTTTTTTACTTATAATAAATATTTTTCAAAATTAAAAAAATTTTTTTCTATATTTGTAGTAGGTTATGTAAATAATTATCCATCATTGTTATTATATAGGAAAAATGCATGTAAGGAGGTATAATATAGATTACACATAGTTGTGTAAATTCTCTATGACTTTTAATTTAAGCTTAATCAACTTTCAAAAATTTACATATTTTATAAGAAATTTTTGGAAGAGTTATTGATTTTTGTTAAGATATTGTTTTTTTTTTTAATTCAAATTAAAATAGAAATTAATTTAAAAATTGAATGAAATAAGTATAATTTTTTTATTTATAATAAAAAATATAAAATAAAATTTTTTTAAATTAAAAATTAAAAGATCGAAAACTTTTGCCACAGCTCACCGTTCGAGGATATTATTATTTGAACATTTGAAAAATGTATATAAGAAGAGCTCTATGTGACCGACGTCAGGTATAGTTTGAAAGAATGCCCATTTCGATTCGTAGATTTACCGCAGGATGTCGCAAAATCATTTAGAAACGAATATTGAATTTATTTAAATCTATAAAGATGAAAATGATATTAGAAATTTTGTAATTCTTATTTATTCTTTTTTCATCATAAGTAATCAAAGTTTAACGAAAGCATTTTCGCACATTTGGGTTTCTTCAATCTTTATATATAAATACCTAACGGAAATGAAAACAATTTTTCTAGTATAATATTATTAAAACTCTTTAACATTCCTCAATATTAATTTTTTACGATTCAAATATTATTAAATTAACCTCAGCATGTCTAAGATCTACTTCACTTTCTACTCAAAATCAGATTTTCTAATAGAAATATAAAAGCTATATGTATTAGAAAATAATTTAGATAAAACATAAGTTAACACTTGGCTGAAGCTTCATTAAAGTTGTTATATTCGTCATTAAAAAATCAATACTTTTACAATACTTTTACAGGTTTCGCTTTACCTTATGTGCATGACTTGGCTATGATGATGCTCAATATCACTTTGTGAATTTTTCTTGAATTGCGGTTACAACATGTTCTTTAGTTTAATGTTAAGAATACAATAACAAGCATCTAGCAAAACTGTTTTATCTATTGCATTAGGAGAATGGTTTTTTAGTATATCGTTTTATCTTTTCCGCTCTAGTGGTTTATTTTTGACCAAGAAGATGCGCAAAGTGTACTGCTGTCAAATATTAATTTCATTTTTCCCCCGATAATATTATATTGTCTGTCTTACAGCATGACCAAATCAAAATATTATCGCTATTTCTATACGCTATATCTAATGAATTTACCAATCGGCGCTATTGCAAAACGCAAATAGCAGAGCTGGTTTCGTAATTATCCAAATGATCAATGCAACTGTCTTGATAGGCATGATTTCACTGCATGCTCGATTTAGCAACCGAGTTAGAAACATATTAATATCTCTTTCTAATTTCACGAATCCTTTTAATCCGCTTCCCCTGTTTTATATAAAACTTGCCTTTCGCCAATAAATGACCCATATCGCTTGTTCCTGAGACTCATTCGGTGTAACACGCGTGTATAATGATATTACAGAATAATATTTGCATTAATTTAGTTACATTTTTATTCCTCCCGATGAAAACAGCGTTAATATTTTTCTTTAAATAAGTTATTTGTCAATTACATAACTCCTGCATTGTTTGAATGAGAAGAAATTTTATTCATTCATTCAAAATAAAATAAGTGCAGATATTCAATTTTTAGTTCTAGTTTTCCGATCTTATTTATTAGCAGATTCTAGGTAGAATTAGCACAGGAGCATATAAATTACGAATTTTAGTGAGATTAAAAGTCAATGTACAATAGATTATTAAATATTATTAGATTTACATTAGATAATTATAATACTAGTTTATTTTAGTTCAAGTAGATAAGCTTATAGTATATATGAATATATTAAATATATTAATATTAATATTATATAAGAGAAACAAAATAAAGAATCTGAAGGATAGTAAAATTAAGAAAAATTTCACTTAATAATAACAAATATTATTCTGAAATATTATTTTATGAATGAAAACATAAGGAATATACATCTTCGAATAGATGTATTTTTCATTGAACGGTGCATATTGTTGCCTAGGTAGGATGAAAGTCTGCTTGTAAGTATTCTTTTTAATTTTTTAAAATGATTTCTTGTTAATACATTCATTTGTCTACTAATTGTTTCTATTTAATGTGAATCTCTTTTGAATAATAAAATTTTCTTAGCCTTTGTATAAGTAACAATATGTAAGACAGTATTCTGCTTTTGCATTTTTTTTTCCACTTTCAGTTTGACGAAGCTCATTGTTTTGGAAAGCAAAGCATATTGAATACATCTTTCTCATTGCTACAATCCATTTTCCAGTCTATTCAATATTTGTTTAGAAGATTTTTATGGCCATGATACATGTGTTATTGGTTTATGGATGGTTTATTGACTATTTACCGAAGGCTTTTTTTCATGGTTCGATATAAAGTTAGCCTTATTACCATTGTAGAAATTTTATGGAAAGTCTTCTGAAAGGTGAAATTTTTTAAGACATTTTTTTCGTTCTTCAAATTCGATCTCTTTTTTTCTCTCGAGTAGAAACTTTCATAATATTCAATAAGATACGTAAATTTCCATGACATATCTTTGTCGTATGTCCATAAAATTCGTTATTTATTTCATCTTCGATATATTATAGGACTGTACTGAAAATAAAAAATTAATTGATTCTTTCCCAACATCTACATTATGCGTTCTTTCGCTTTTCCCACGAGATCGTGCAACATTATTAAAATCGTACTTTGTATATACACTTTTTAATATCATAGACTTGAATGATTTTTAATTTGCATACGAAAATTCATCGATAGTTTATATTCAATTGTACAACATTTATCCATAGATATAATTTAAATATAAACGTCTCTCGTATATCAAAACTCATTGTCGTTAATTTTTCCCCAACCAACGATATAATAAGGAACTGAATGCATTGCTCAAATAGAATCTTTAATGTATATATATATATATATATATATATATATATATATATATATATATATATATAAATATAATGTAGGTTAAAAATCTAACATACGCTACTCCCGCGAGTATTATCTTTGATCCGATCCGGAGTATATTATGAAACTAATTCTGGATAATATTCGCATATGTATATTTATATACGTACATATTATATAGCATACCAGCGCGCATATTCGCGGCAAATATGACGCGTGCATCGAATAAAACAAAAAGTCAACAGCGCGTCTGCTTATGAATCATCGATCGTAAAGTCAAGATTTTTTTCCTTCATTTTTGCAATATTCTCAAATGTGCACGGACAGATGGAGCTTCTTCCTGCCTACACGTCTCTCTCTCTCTCTCTCTCTCTCTCTCTCTCTCTCTCTCCTTTCGAATATTTATGTACTTTCGTTTCTTCATTCTCCAATCTCATCTCTGATGGCTTCCGCGAGTTAATGTACCGGTCCGCGCACCGACACGCACGACGCGCGGCAGCGCATCTTGCATTTCTTCTTTTCTCGGCGAGAGGGAGAAAATATCTCTCTCTCTCTCTCTCTCTCTCCTTCTTTCTATACATGCATATATATATATCCATCAGGACTTCCGCGGGCGTTCCGTTACGCAATCTTTATATATGATTGGCTCTGTATATAGCGCGGCAATAAAAAGGTATTATACTATTCGCCGCGCGGCGCGGAAAATTATCCGCTCGGCCGCTCTCGCGGGACAGCGTCTGGCTCGCGAGATAGAGAGAGAGAGAGAGAGAGAGAGAGAGCGAGGGGGGAGGGGGAGCAATAAAGACGAGTGCTCGTGGGGAAAGCGCGAGCCGCAGCGTCGAGAGGCAGCCGTTGCCGTTGCCGTTGCCGTTGCCGTGGCCGATGCTGCTACTGTTGCTGCTGCTTCTGGTTGGCAGCTTCTTCCCCTTGTTAACGCGTTCGCGATGATCGCGCGCGCGCCCTATATGGAGCACGTAATAAACCGATTACCTTTGAGAATCAATTTTGCCTATTAAATTCTGACTTGCGCGGGGCGGACGCGCGGGTTCGTCGACACTTCAAGGGGAACAAGGGGACGCACGAGAATCCTCGGTGGTTGTAGAGCGGCAATGGTTTCTTGGTACACATGGATATACATACGTCTTGTTATTTTCATTCCCTATTATATATCTGTCCTATCGGCGGATGAGGTATTATATATATATATATATATATATATATATATATATATATATATTTATATATACATACATACATACATATATATAATATCGAAGATATTTTTTTTCGCGCTATGATATACACGTATATATATATATATATGTATATATATAAATAGATGGGGAGTTCGATTATACAGCTTGATATTATATACAGTTCAACAAGATCGAATCACTCATGTAGCGATGTTATTTTACTTTCTCTTTGCTGTAATGGTAATATCGATTTTTTTTCGATTGTTTTTAATGGTTTTCTTTTCGGAGATTTTATATCTTTAATGCTCCATTATAGAGTTGGCCCGCACTCTTTTAATTATGACTATAACTAAAATACAAAATGTTGATTAAATTCAATTTCAACAAATGCGAGTGGTTAGATCCAAGCAAATGAATCATTGAAAAATAAGGCTACAAATTCTTGAAATTTTATTCTGTCGTGTACGGCAAGAATAATCAATTGTATTGCCCGTTTAATGAAGGAGAAAACAGAATTTAGAAAACGTGTAATTTTCGTGCACGCGAATAGACTTATGGCAATTTCACTGAACAACATGTTCTCTTGCTACCTGTACATTAGATCATTTAGATCATTCGAAAAGACCATAGAATAGAAGCGTAATATTTACAAATTGGAATGAAGCAAACAAAAGTGCCAGTGACTAGATTAAACTAGATTAACTTAGGAGAACATTTCATTTGTGGCAAGAAAACAAGAAGAAAAAACAAGATATGAATTAATCTTAATTTTCACGAATAAAAATAAGAAAATTTTGGAAATTGCACGAAAGATAAGTAATTTAAATAAATTAAAAAAATACAATCTGGTTTAACTAGAATTCGAATAAAAATTGATTAAAAATACCTGATTTAACGCTTCACAGATACACGATATTAATCATGATGTGAATTTTCGAATGTATTCTTTAAAAGTTCCATTAAAAAAATTAATATTTCATGTAAAATGGAGAATACTGTTGAAATCGTTGTACTGATAGAATATGATTCGATACTCGTCCTTTCATCTGTTATATCTGAGGTTGCCGTGATAAACGAGCTTCATTGATATAAAAGAATTTGAATTGAAAGATAATAAAACATATTTTATATAGATAAGAATATGCAGTAACATGGCTAGCAATATGGCTAAATTCATTCATTTTCTCGTCATTGTGCATAATGACTCGTTCCAATCGAAGACGCGAGTAGAAATTACATCGGAAGGCTGTACCTAAACAGTACGACCAGCGCGAATGTAAGCGTCACCGCTTATTCCGGCCTCAAAAAGGCCAGACACGCTGGTAGCGGCGAGAGCTCGATTAAAATTTATATACGCGAGAAGCAGGGCGCGCCGATCGTTCGGACGTGCCCCGGCCGATCCGCTTATCGGATATCGGCGCGCTGGCGATGCTCGCCGGCGTTCAAACGATATGTCAACCGGCTCGACCGATTAATCGATGTAACGGCGCAATTACCGGCTGAGGGGTGAACCATGCGCATGGGAGGAGGGCGGCATCCGTTGCGGTGAATTCGAGTTTTATTGAAGTTGACGAGTGAGCGAGAGGGGGGGGGGGTAGAGCGAGACTATTTCAAGCAAACAACACTTTCGATGTGTAATTACGTATTTTTACAAATCCACTTTTTCAATGCAAGATCGACAAATTTTCCACCGAGATTCTCTAACGCAACATTTTTGCTTGAAATGTTATTCTTTCATCGACTTCGGCGTGAAAGGGTAGGATTTTCTTTAAAGAGAGATTTCTCTGACTATATGATATCTATAATTAAATGTAATTATCTAGTAATTGCAAGTATGGTAATACCATATCTCGCTAATCGATCAGCGACAGATCCTTAATCTTTTCGAGTCTCATTTTGGAGGTAACGAGCGTCATTTCGCTCAATCTGAATCAAATCCATCAGTCCAACGTCATGGCCACTCCTTATTTAAAGAAAGCAACAAACACGTCGGCACTTATAGTCGGCACTAAAAGATTCCCACGTATAAATATCAGTTGAAAATTATAACTGGCGTGAATGCTCGTGGTAAAAAAGGAATTTCGCCTTTGGAAAGAAAATTTTCTACGCCTGAGATTCTTTTCGAAACGAATATCGATGTGCAATAGTCTTTATCGAGACATTTTTAAAAGCGATTATTTTTTTATGATTGCAACCTTTTTGTACAAATACACAGGACAGTTTTTTATTTCACGCTTTAATTCTGGATTTTTTTTATTGCCAGCATAGTTCGAAACTTATATGCGGTTTTCGTTATCTTTTCATAGACTATTCGGATGAAGGATGTTCATCGGCGTGTTTCTGAACGGGACAGTTTTCTTCGAGAACCCGTGACATGATGGATTGCGCACGAAATAATATTTACCATTGAACCAAGTAGGCAAATAAATATAAATACAGATGAGAAATGATACAGACGGCAAGTTAAGTCAATCGTTCAGACAACACAGTCCACTCGATCCTTGTCCGCATGAGCATACAGGCCGGGAGTAGATCGGCCAAGGAGGGGCATATTCAGGAGAGAAACAAAAAAGAACAGAAATGGACTTAATGTATTAGATGGGACGAATAGCGGATGTGGAATCTTGCGGTGAGCTTCAGCTATAACAGGATCGCGCATGGATAAGAGACAGATCTCGTAACGCTCGGGTGTAGTAGCGGAAGCAAGTTCGAAGAAACCTGCACGAGTCGGCCGGATAACTTGAAAAGCGAGTACTCTATATTTAAATATGTATATATATATATATATATATATATATATATATATATATATATATATATATAAGTCATTACATATCTTCTAGGCTGCAGATTATTGATAGTCAGTTGAATCGAAGTCTCTGTGGAGCGATACGTTGTCTGCGCGACGTATATTACAAAAAGAAAAACGAGGCAGAAAAAAATATATACAGAGACACATCCTGTAGATTTAAAGAAGTTTTTTTGGGTTCTATATAATTTCTTTTTTAATTTTGTTTATTATCAATTTCTCGAACAAAAGCGCAAGCGTATAGTCGACGCGAGAGGCTGAACTAATCGTTCTATTGGCTGTTTCTTGAGAGAGAAAGTACTAATGAGATTCTACTAATGGTAACGATGGGCGTACATTGTACGATATCATCTACGAATTAATCTTTGAAATTGCCCTGTCCAACTATTATATTTTCATAATTAATAGGCACAGGGATTAGGAAAGCTCATGATAGCCTGAGGAGATTGAGCTTTGAAAGGTATTAAATTGACTATAGTAAACATTTTGACCTTTGCTTTGGATAAATTAGTAGAGAGAGAGCGAGAGAGAGAGACAGAGAGAGAGAGAGAGAGAGAGAGGAGAGAGAGAGAGAGAGAGAGAGAGAGAGAGAGAGAGAGAGAAAGCGAGAGAAGCAAGACCGGAGAATACTCAGGATGATGGATAGAGAGTCAGTGAGTTTGAAAATGAATTGAACTCATAATGGGATTTTCCGGTTTCGAATGGAGAATTATAAATTATTATTGAACTAAGAAGTTACAATTGTTCGACGTTAATATAAACTGAGATTATTAAGTTAATAAAACTGAGTTAATAAAAGACTGTTAGACTTGATCTATAACCTATAAATATGATTCTAAAGTGCTAGAGATGAACTTATCATAGATTTAAGTAATAAAATATTTTGTTATACGTAGACTTGATATAAAATTAATATATTTTTAGAAAATGTTAAACATTTCAAGCCGACACGATAAGTTTTTTTTTCAATTACTAGTCTAAGTAAAAGAAAAGATGCGCGTCTGGAATTTATTCGATTTTTGTTTCTGATTTTAAATGCGGATGATTGATATTTGATAAGGATTGAATAATTTTCTATGGAAAACTATTGCTTTCGTGGAGTTTAAATACTTATTACAGTTACGCAGATATGTTTAGATTTCTATAGATTCAACGAACATCTTGCCAATCTCCGTGTTGTGATGCAGCTTTATATTAAGCGCGAGCGCAATATAACAGTGTGGATTTTATTGATTTGCTTAGGGCACGATATCGACGAGATCGAGCATAACAGGAGTAGATCTTAACTTCCTGTATAACTCAATTGAATTTTTATGATTATTTCGAATTACAGCCCATTTATACTTTAGTCTCTATGGTCCGAGGGATTGATAAAATATCCGAGAGAAATTGCTTTCTCTTTAGTCTAATACTAGTCATTAGCCTTATTCATAAAGTATCCCGTATAATTTCATTTATTACCGTTGTTATTACAATTGCTATACTAGCTACTTTCACAGCAGAATAAATCTTATAATCAACGACAATCCGGAACCTCTACGTCATTTTTATAGTATATTTTCTATAATGTCGTTTCATAATAAATTCAACGTAACTGAAATTGAGCTATATTTCAACGATATATATATATATATATATATATATATATATATATATATATATACACTGATGACAAATAAATTTTTGGTATAGCCGCAAATGTTTGGTGTGCTTCATACTAATATATAGATCGAGGTAAAAATCCACACTAGAGGGCGATACATCTTCACGGATTACCCGTTGAGGCCGACCGCTAAATACTTAACGGGATCTCGGCGGATTCAATTAGAGCAGCGCTTTTTCTTGCCGGCCGACCTAATACCGGCCGCGCGGTACACTTTTTTTTATCCCCCTCCCCCAGCTAGAAAAGCTATATACGGTCGCGTCGCTGATGCGTGACAGGGAGATTGAACGGGGCCCGCGAGACGCCGGAGTAATGTTTACATCTGTCAAACGGCTCCTTTCCACAGTGAAAGCCCCTTATCGTATCGAGCGATTTTCTGCGTGCGGCGATAAATAAAATCGCTGTGTCGTCTTACGTCTTATGAATCACTTAGCCGATTAAAAAATGTCAAGAAATTTAATAAAACTCGATAGAGGGAATATATTTTAATGTATAACGATCGCGTTATTAATTTATTATACCAAAATTCTTCGATTTTATTTTTCTAATCTTCTATTTTACGGTTAATAGAGCAGAAAACTTTTCGTACGGTGAATTCCGCAATGAATTAATGTTTAATACAAATTAATTAATATTATTGTTATTAGTGTAAATTGTTAATGAAAATTAAATAAATAGTGTCAACTGTGTATGATCATATATTACTTTACAATTTATTTGAACGCAAACTAATTTAAAATCTATATACATATATATATATAGTGCAAATATACATTGCATTTTTAGTCAAGTCGAAACGTTATAAATGAATTTAGGTCTTTTTGTATCACTGTAGCTAGTATTTGTTTTTAGACTTTTTTTTTGAAAATATAGATCTATAAAACAAGTAAGCAGATATATAATTGATTCATGGCGTGATGTGACAACCGCTGATTTTCCTAGAAAATTGCTTTTATATGGCTTCGTGTAGAATGTTGCTGAATAGTACTTTAACGGGAAATTCGGACATTTTCCTCAATGACGCCTTTCTATAACGAAGAGTTGAAAGGTATCCGAACTCCCGTCTGCGAGCGTCTTTTAAGCTACGACATAAATCAACTTATTTCTGAAAATTTTCCATTTTTCAAAAGAAAAAAATAGAACTTACGGAATTATATATTAAACAGTAAATTTTTCTCGATTATATTACTAAATGAATTGAGTGGTTTCACAATGCATCCAAAAACCATTAATGTTTAATTTATCATAAATGTATCAACGATCTGTTATTAATAACATTTAACAATATTTATTTACAATAATAATTTCGAGGTTCAGCTGTTATTTTTGGAGTAAGATCTGCTGGGTACGTTCCGCAACCAAAACAATAAGTAGCCAATAAGTAGATTTGCCAACGACGCACTTTTCAATAATAAAGTTTCCGTCAGTGACGCATTATAGAAAAGGTTAAGAACGGTTTTCGACAACTACTGGAGCTGTACTGGGATTTAATATTTAATCTGAGCACACTGGCCGATGATACAATAAGTATAATAAAATATCAAACAAGGAGCTTATTCGAATGTATTTATACATTACATTGTCAATAAACGACTGCAATCAAAGTTTTCTACTTTTCTTTCGATTATTACTCATAGATTTTAATATAAAGTCCAATTGATTACTATTTATTGCTTCAACTAATTGAGTGAAGATTATTATCTTTCATTACTCAATATTTTTTTAAAATTATCATTTTCTTTAATTAAATTACTATCTATTTACAAGCGTCGAGCTCAATTGATTCTTCTTTTCTTATGACAGAACGTAACTCAGCTCTCCAGCAATTATTGAAACCGTTCGTAACTGTTTATATACGACAGATGACAGAAATATTGTAATTGAAAATTGAGCCAATGCCAAATATACTTGTTGGTGAGTTAATGGGTTGTGCGAGTTAATCTGTTAATTTCAGAGCACGTTCACGATAGTTGAGAAAAAAAAAACAAGAAATGAGGTGCGTGCAACATTTCAACACAAGAAACTTTACATACTAATGCATTAGATGAAAAGAAAATAGAGGATACAGTTGCGAAATGTGAACATATGCATAAAAGTAGTAAATACGTTTAAAGAGCAAAACAAGAGATCAAAATAATAGAAAATCAATCCAAATTTAAGATAATGTAAAGTATCGAAAAGATAAGTATAAATTATTATAATAATGTTATTTTCAAACATTTGCGTTAATAAAATTAACTACACTTAGAATTATCATTAGTGAACACAAATAAAGTTGAATTTTTTTAAATATGTTCAAAAGCTCAATTTGACGTAAATTTCGTTCTTAAGCTGTCGAGGGAAAAAAATAATAGAATCAATTGATAAAACGCGCTTTCTCATTTAAAATTTTATTTCATGTGCTTTCTAAATCTACGTTTGTAATTTATTACGAAATAAAATTTTATTTCTACTGTAATTATTTTTTTTTGAACTTTAAAATAGCTATTTAATTTATTTAAATAAAATTGTCAATCTTTTGTCCAAGAAACAATTAGTTAGAATAATTACCATGCCTAATGTTTTTACAATGATATACAAGTATAGGACTAATTTATTTTTACATAATTACACTTGAATTATACAGTAGTTTCCAGATTTATCTTAAGACGACTAATTTGATTCTTACAATGGAGTCGAGATTACACTATAATTCATTACACAATAGATAATTACTGTTCTTTATATTGCCTTTACAACACTACAAAGCTTTAATGTTCGAATCTTAAAAATATAGTCCTGTGGACGTTAGTAACGCGATAAGGCAATGGGAAAGAAAAAGGCCTGAATACCCTTCTATAAACTGAATCGTGCAATTCTCCGCTTTTTATTTATCGATCTTTAAAGGACGCATAAACATTTCGAACGAGATTTGCACGCCGCACGGGGCACATCAGTACTCTCCTCGTGTGCATGATTTATAAAAAAAAAGCTGCAAGTACGAAAAAAAGAGGAGCGGAATAAAGAAATGCAGCAACAATGCAAAGCCTAAAAATATATACGCGAGCTTTACGAGAAGTAATAAAGAGCCCGGCGCGTAGTTTTGAAATTAAGTGCCACGGGTGTGGCTTGTAAAGGATAGCGTAGGTGGCGATTCAGAGAAAACTTCGCCGTCATCTTCGCGTCGCGTTCTTTTATTTTATTTCGTCATAAATTTGGGCTCGAGGAAGGGGAAAAATGAAGGAGAGAAGAAGACGGTAAGAGGAGGAGGAGGAGGAGGAGGAGGAGGATGAGGAGGGGTGCGATTTGAATACGGTACTTTCCCTTGCTAATGAATGGAGACTAACGCTTTTTTTCGCCTTCATTTATGAAAATGCCGATGTAGGTTAAGAGACGCGAGGTGGGAGGGGGTGGGAGATACTTTTCGAAAAATTATGGACAATTTTTCATATATAGATGTACAGGTGCTCTGTTCAGGCGAATGATAATTATTGAGAGTCGAGCTTTTACGATGGCAGATTTAATGACGATGGGGTGGATAATGTGACATATTATAGCTATTTATATGAAAGAAGATCGCCGTAAAAAGATCCTTTAGTAGTAGAAATGTAATTTAGGATACTCGTAAGATATAGACTTAATT
The DNA here is from genome assembly GCA_018907035.1 of Sycobia sp. Sy_11. Taxonomy (NCBI): domain Eukaryota; kingdom Metazoa; phylum Arthropoda; class Insecta; order Hymenoptera; family Epichrysomallidae; genus Sycobia; species Sycobia sp. Sy_11. The sequence continues at coordinate 1,521,808 of JACCIC010000134.1, read as the reverse complement.
TCAATATTGTTGCGTGGATAATTAACGAGAAATTGATTATCAATGTTCCTGCTTTTTATTGGCCTTTTTTAAAACTCTTTTTACGATCGACAGATAATTTCTTAAATACAAGTCAAATGTCGGGATCTGGTTAAAAAATCCGAACGTTAAATAGAAAGCTGGCAATATAGATTCATTAACCTGTTATGATATGAAAATTTTAATATTAGAATTATCGAAAAAATAAAAAAAAGGTAAATAAATAATTTTCTATATAAATTTACGTGATTATACTCTTGATTCTAGTCTATTATTCCGATACTTACCTTGTTGAAAATTTGGTTGCTGTGCCGAGCCATGGCCGGATTAACACCAGAATTTCAGAAATGTAAAAACAATCTTCGTTATTTTAAAAAACTTCACATTCACGTGTAAGGCAATATTCTTTACTTCGCTTTCCACAATGTTAGAATTAACTTCTTACATTTTCCTAATTTAGCACTAGTTTTACGCTACGCATAATAGCTGCTATTACGGTTGCTTGTACAATTGTCAACACAACAAGATCCATCTTTCATTCTTCTCAATGGCTTCTTTTTATATTAAAATGCAAAGTAAACTTTTAATTTTGGATTTTTTTGCATTCTCTTTGAATGCTTCTTCATAGCGAGTAGAATAAGTAGAATTGAAATATTAACCATTCGGTGTATTGCGATATGGTTGAAGCTGGCAATACCGAGGGTCTTCGATGTATTATTTCTGAATCGGCTCGATCGTTTCGAAATATAACATCGGAAAAAATTTCCCTTTATCTTCAACGAGCGTGCCCAGAGTGTAAAATAAAGCTTTGGACGGACCGACAAACGTAACAGAAGTCACTGAACTATTCGGGCGCAAGTCATTCCCTAATCATTAACGAATGGATTTTTCACATGGTCTCGCAGCCAGCGATCTATTATACCATTTATCGTATTGGCATCTGATGTCGGAGTCAGCGAGAACTCGAGCTGTACCGTTGCTCGTCGTCATGCCGATATTATCGATAGGTCAAATGGAACTCGCCGGTCATTTTGATTTATCCTTATCTCTCGAGCGTTAGCTCCCAATAGGCTTTTTCCAACGAGCGGTATCATATTCTACTTTTTTATTCGCAAATTGAAGAGGGCTCGAGAGTAAGAGTCGGCTTACGCTTGCAAGCGCATCTGTCGTAAATATGCTGAGGGGGTGTATAAGAATTCAACGCAACGCGTGCGACGCCAAATAGAATTGAACTTTCGTATTACTCGTGTCTTAAGTCTTGCAACTGGCAAACTACAAGGGTTGTATAATAAGCTGTAAAATAGCGGCATTAACAGTGTATAAAAATTCTGGCGAAGTACCACTAAAGTTAATAAGATCACAGTAGCAAGAAAAATAAACTAAGAATCATAAAACCTTATTTATCAATTTTTTTTTGTAAATGATTCAGGCGAATTGATATGTGTTATTTATGTATTATTGTTGAATCGGCATAAACTAATAATAATAACCGCTGAATGTAATTTTTAGGTTACATCATTGCAATAAAAAATTACATGTAATTATTTCGTGCACATAGTATAGTCAATAAGCATAAACGATTGTAAACACTTATTATTAATGATCATTGAATTGGGTATAATGAAGATATTCAATGCTCATACAATGCATCTTTACTCCACCTTTAGTTTTCATTTTATGGCGTCGCCAGAACGTGCTGCAGGAGAGAGAAAATTAAAAGATAATAGCTAATATAGGATATCCATCATGCTTATCCGTTACTGTTCGATATAACAGACCGGTTACGATACAAGCAAGGTAGTAGTAAAAATGGCTGGATTATACCGAGAGTGACTATTTAAAAGAAGTCAAATCACTTGAATATTGGGCCGTACCTTGTAACTTTAATAAAAAGCGCCAATGACAATTAAGTCATTAATTTCGATTGTCATACAACTACAAAACCTGGAAATTTTTAATTCTTAAGAGCTATTTATCGAGAACAGGCATTTTTCTAATCGCGCCGATATATATATATATATACACACATACATACATACATACATACACAGTAAAATAGCCGGAAAAGCCGACGTCTTACCGTGATCGATACTGTGATAATCCTTAAAAGATACGTCGTAAAGGCTCTCAGTATTTTCAGTTTAAAATATCGAAAAACATCTATTAGCCAGTGCCGCGTGCTAGCGTTTTGTGTATATTATATAGATGTATTCTCAAACGCCCCCGCTCTATAACAAACTCTCGCCACACGTGCAGGAATATATTATATATATGATATACATGGTAGTATATAAGCGCGTGCAGCAAACATCGCGAATGCAGTCTCTTCGACAACTACATAAAGAAAGGAGAGAAACAGAGAAAGATAGTGTGTGTGTCTGTGAGAGAGAGAGAGAGAGAGAGAGAGAGAGAGAGAGAGAGAGAGCGAGAGAAAGAGAGGGGGTAGGGGGACTGGGGAATATGCTCTAATTCTATTGTTGTGTATTTCGAGGAATGACATAATACAGGCGTTTACCTAGTCAGTTATTGCGATTTTAATGGGTATTTACGGACTTTATGATTTTAATGGATGAGATTCAATCTATTTTTGAATGGACGTCGAAATACGCACACGTCGGCGATGCCAGCAGCGCGCAGTACGGTATGCGTTAAATAATTTACGTTCGATCAATGCGAGCTTTGCACTTCTTCAAATTTTACAATGGATATATAGCGAGTTTGTCTTTCAATATCTTATCTATTTCGATACCCGTGTTTAAATGAAACTGCAAACAATACTTTACGCTAAATCCCCTGTTCTTATTGGCTTAGAAAGTATCATTGGCACATGTTAAATTATACTATTTCCAGCAGGATGCGCGCGAATTTATATTCGATGTAATAACGCGCACTCCCGTCGGTCTGTCGAAGCCCATCGGGGTCCGCGATCCGAAATGCGTCTCGCCCATGTCGCCTCGCGGAAACTGAGAAGAAAAAGTCTCGGTTGCAAGTAGTAACGGTCGTCTGACCGATCTCATCGAACCGACCCAATTCGATTCGATTATTCACATTTCATTCACGATTTCATTCACAAAACGAAGCGCGTTCCTTTTATATCCGCTTTTTGTTAATGAAAGTATAAAGCAAAGGCGGGTAGATATGGGAGGGTACTGCAGTATTGAGCTATTGTAGCAGAAGCTTTTATATTTTGGTTTTTCCGACTCTGCTGCCTCTTCAATGATGTCTCTACGATTTAATATAGAAAGCATCTCATGCATGCTGGTGATATGACAACGCATTACTATAGATTTCTCAATGAATCCTGCATATTGTTTAAAAAATTTAATGACATGATGTACAATCCTTAGTTGAAGTAAAACTCAGTTAATTCATTCGTTCATTTGTTCTCTCTCTTTCTCCCTCCCTCTCTCTCTCTCTCTCTCTCTTGAGACTTTTTACTGTAGTTCTATATTTGATATCTTTTTGTTACATTTTAATCATTACTTTACATTACGAGGGCTATTTTACGAACGCTTAGTTTTTAATTCAATTAATTAAGTCTAAATCTAATAGGGGTATCGATAAATATTAGAATGGGTAAGACATTAATAGATTAATGATTGTCGCGTTCAGGTGGTCTGATTATTTGATGAAAACGCTCGGACTTGAAAAATAAGTGTATATCAAAGAAATCTTGAAATTATATCGAATTACAATAAGTTGTTCGGCTAATCGGTTTGTAGAACGAATCGCATTGGAAAAACGTGCAATTTTCCTTCTGTTTATTATGGTCGTTTTTCAACATTTTTCAATGAGATGTTGAGTTACTCCCTATAAATTTGATCGTTTAGAAAACTCAAAGAAGAAAGCATCACGTTCACAAATTCGCATAAAATACAAAAACAAGTCAGCTATCAGACTAAGTTAGGAGAAAATTTAATTTATAGCATGGAAATACGTTATTTCTCGCAAGCAGTAACAGTCGGCTCATACAGGATCGAACTCGATGTTGCTGGCGTTGCCTTGTTTTTTCCTAATTTGAAATGCGTAAGTGATGGGAGATCTCTCTCTCTCTCTCTCTCTCTCTCTCTCTCACTCTAACAGAAATAGTTTCAACACTATTTAGTTTGATAATTACATGAAATTAATAAGCTGTTAACTGAAACCTTAGGTATATACAGACCTTAGTAGGACCCTATGACTATCCTTAAGCATCCACGGGCGGTTCGTTCACGATATTAATTTTTGTGCCCTATATTCGCCTGCGTGAATATATCGAATATCTTATATTATTTTCAGAAACAAATGATAATAATGACGCTATAGGTAAGCATCTTAGACCGTTAGGATAGTTGGACCAAATGTACTTCTATATTTTTGCGTAATTTATATATGCAGGCTTATTAATTTTTTAAAAGGGATATAAATATGACTGAGTAGTGTGTGTATGTGTTCAATATATTATTTCAGTTTTTCTGAAACAGGTTGACCTTTTAACCATTTTTTCAACTTGCCTTTTTTTTATTATCGCGCTATCGAAGATAAAGAAGTTTATGAGCTGTTGAGAGGGAGCAATGGAGAGAGAGATAGAATATTTATTTATTTTTACAGTTTTTATTTTTGTTTGTTTTATTTATATATATATATATATATATATATATATATATATATATATATATATTGCTCGGGTGTAACGTGAAGAGGGACGCTCGGTTGCGGTTATATTTAAATTAATATATAGTTGCCGGAAATGCACTTGCGTTGACTTTAATCAGGTTCTCTTAATCGCGCGGTCTTAAAGGATATGCAGCGAAAACTACGCCATATATTCTGTCGCGGACAAATTATTGCTACGGTTAAAATCGTCTGAAATCCAATAAATAGCGCGGACCAACGAGTAATTCCAGTTTATCGTATAAATTATGTGTCAAAAGTAGATAATTTTACTGGACTATTTTCTTCTTTTTTTTTTCATTAATTTCCCTACTAAAATAAGGTTTTCGTTTACATACTAAAATTTTATTGAGCCCCACAGCAGCATAGAAGCCACGAAATATACGATTCTGAATGATATTCCGCCATTGAAGTTTTTATGGGTCTGGAGGGTAATGGAAAATTTTCTTGAAGCTACTATTACTTTTCATAAATAAATGAAATGTATCATTTTTCAACGTAAATAAGTTATGCAAAAATTTAATGCCGTCGTCTAACGATTTTTTCATGCATGGTATTTTATGAATGGTATTTTAACAATGATTTGTTACTTCTTGAATATTAATAACTTGACTTTTATAGACTGATATAAATTTCTTTAATTACGTAACACCGATAAAAATATTCAATTGTCTACTTTTTAATTAATAAAATATTCTTATTATTATTATCAATATCATAGCTTAAATCTAATACTAATATTGCAAATCATGTTTCATGACACTGAAAAGTTGTATTTTTTATTTTTAGCCAAATTAATTAAATTGTAAATTATTTTACAAATATAGTAGTATTATGCGTGTATTGTACAATACTGATGCAAATGTAAAATTTTTGCATACTTGGATATTTTTGATATTTTAACGGTATAAAATTAATTTATGCAGTATTAAAATGCTTTCCAAAACAAAGATGTTTAATGATCAGTTTTTGTAATTGTTAATGTTTAAATTGATGATGTATTTAAATGCACGAGCATTGCCAATATGCGATAAATTTGAACGAATTTAAAAGAAGATTTCAAACTATTATATGCGATCGAAATTCTACAATTATAAAAACAGTTGAATAACGACCGAATTATAGAAAGTATGACTGCAAGATATATAAATAAAAAAATTTTGAATTAGAAAATGTTATGTTCGCTGTATAGAACTAGGAATGTGTAATCCATTATAATATTTTCGTAGTTATTGCTGCAGAATAAAATCTATAAGTACCGTAATAAACGCAGATTATTGTTAAATTAAATTTTATTTTTTGATATATAATATTATATGTTTTAATTTTGAACTAAAACGAATGACTCAAATCATCCCGGATCATTATACAAACATTTAAAAAATTCTAATTTATTGTCAAACAATGCTATTTGTTGGTAAATTTTATGAATAGAAAAATTTTTGAAACATTCTGTAGAACGTCTAGAAAATGAGAAAAATTTTGACAATTGTTCAGGTTGACAATATTAATCAAATTTTGTCAATGTCTGACAGCTTTAAAGATAACTTAAAGTCTGTTCGAACTTCATTTTTACAATAAGCAGAGAAAAATTATTCGATTAATTCCCCTTGAATAAAACATTTCTAATCCTTGTTTAAAATTATCGCATTTTTTTAATTACTCCAATTTAAGTTTAGCAACGTTTGGCAAAATTTGGTAATATAGTACGGTAAAGTTTGGCAATTCTTCGACGGAAATTCCTTTCCAATAGGGCTAATAGTAATAACAGTTGACGCAATCTCGAAACCCGCACAATACGATACTTTCCTTTTTACCCTATATGTCCATTCGACTAAGCGCTTACAATTTTATCATACACGCACAATGCTCGCCGATAAATCTCGTACATTCCCACGATATCCTCGAATTCATCGAGATCTTTGCGCGGCGGCGCGTCCTTGATATCTCGGTTACGAGCGAGGAATCGATGTCGCGCGGACTCGATGCCGTTCCTCCACGGCGTCTTTTGTCCTCGGCCACTGTCCTTCCCTCGCCCCCTTCACCTCCATCCATCCAGCTCTGCTCGTATTTTTTCTTCTCGCAGCCCCTTCGTCGCTCTTGTGCGTTCTTTTTCCGGATTTCGACTGTATAGCGCTGGAGCGTTTGCTAGCAGTTTCGCAATTGAGCAAAATGCGTGCGGCCTGCGGATGCAGCATATATATAGTGTATGTGAGGCGCAGAAAAAGAGGTTTTCAATTACACGCACGTCTCTCTCTTTCTCTCTCTTTCTCACTGGCTGTTTATACACATTGCGTCTCTTTCTTCGCTCGACTCCTTTATTCGTTGTTGCGCCCTTTTCTCGCGGTACATTATAAGAAGTTGCGGGCGTACGCTGCGCTGGGAAGCATTGTGTGCGCTGGGTTTATTTGAATCGGTGGCGTAGGATGGTCCTTTTTGTCCGTTTTCAATCGGCTACCTTTTTTTCGTCAAGAAGTGGGAGTATATATATGCTAATTATGGATGATAAATGATTGGCGATATTCATTCTGAATACAGAAATCACTATTTTATCTTCTTGCGATTCTGGTGATGAACGATTCATTTTTAGAAACAAAAATTGCAAATTTATTAGAATCGTTAAAGATTATTAGAGGGTATCTCCATTGTTGTAATAGTTTTAACGGACATTATAAACCTGAAATATGACTGATAAGAGGCGCTTGTTCAGGATCGATGTAGAACTTCGCGTTTCAGTACTTCTATGCTGTAGACGATAGATTTTAGCGATGTTGTAAATGATAGAGGATAATTTCGAATAGCGCGTAAATTAGGTTATAAGTTGTATCATTTATATTTATTAGCGAAGAAAGCATTATTATAAATCTTAGCCACACTGAAAAAATTTAGAATAACTGCTGACATTTATAGTAGACGTAGCAGCGCATCTTTGGGAAAGGACAACAGGAGATACTGTCAAATTATATGTATATGTAATATGTATACCAAACATTAGGAGAACACGATCTAATAGAAAAGAAACATCAGTGCTTAAACCAGAATTAGAAATTTCGTATGCTGATAATACACGTAACATTGAATTAAAGGTACACGAAAGCACTTGTGTAAAGAAAGAATAAGTAATTGGAAAAGAAAATAGATCATTGCTGCATATATATCAGCAAAAAAATCTGGTAACATTTGTCATTCTTGTCCAGGCTACGAACTGTCTCGTTCTCGTTCAACTATTATTCGAGTCTTAGTGCTGGTGCTACCTTGAATCTTGCAATCGACTCACGTTAGAAATACGAGCTGTGTCAGTACTAGCGCCAACATGATTAGATAGCGATTGAACTGAAATGTTTCTAGTTCTAGAGTTCAGATGTTTCTAACAGTACAGTCAATACCTACAATCTCAGACCTCTAATAGACACATTCAGATGACCAAAGACTGAACATTGTATGCTAATTTTGTAGTTGTCAAATAAGTAATTTTCTCTACTTCAAATGCTGCAAGTGCGAAACATTGGTTGTAGAGTTGGATTCTACCGTGAAAACCCGAGCTGCTCTCCATATTAGAGAAAGTCGAAAACATCTAGATAAATGTAATCTTGATAATCTTATTCCTTTTTCATCTAAATTTCTCGAACCTGTATTAAAAAGAACGTACAATAGAATGTCTTGTAAGAATCTAACTAGAAAATACTAGACTCACCCCTCATAAGGAAAAGTTGAGCAAATCTAATCAGTTCTAGACGAGTAATATTTGGAATTTTTTCTTTACTTGATTGTTAGTTAATTGTATAGAGAAATTACGTTCGTATATTTATAAGCTTTATATTCGAAAATTTAGCGAAAATATAGTTACAAAAATTATGAATAAGCTAGAATTTTGATTCCCCGTTATTGGAACAATTACTGTTGTTCAGATTTGACCACTCCCGAATCTAGATGTTGGTGCTACCAGAACGCTTGAATTAGAATACCACAGTGCTCGATGTGTAAAGGATATAAAAGTTAAGCATAATGTTTTCATATAACAAGAGAAACATAGAAGTAAATGCCGCTTATCTGTACATTGCTGATCTTGATCTGCATGACCAAATTTCCGTGATTCTATTTTCATTGCATGCGTTCGAATGCAATACACTGATTGAATAGTCCGATACATTTTGGGTTCATACAATCATGTTCACTTTCAATATAGCGAGTTAATGTAACTGAACAGATTTAGTCAAATTTTAAATTTAATTTGACGCACTGTCTACCGGGTCAATGTAAATGTTAAATAAAAAAATTCCAATCACGATATTGCTTAAGTCTATCGTGACGTTGACTTCATAATACTCGAATCATATTTTGTAGATACCAAAGTCACCAATTTAATCTCATGTTTCCTTTCAGCCAATAGATGCAGAAGAATTAATAGAGCTTTTATTACGCTGGAATAACAAAAAACCAAACAACACGTATCAAATATCCATTTTAAAACAAAAAAATCTCGCCGGAGCCGCCGTTAATATTTCCACGCTCTGCTGGTACGCACAGTCGCGCACGGGCGCACGTGCGATGCTTCCCCTATGTATGTATAGATGTGCGCAATATTGTTTTTCCACGATGTACCCGCAAGCCCGCTATAAGGAACACGAGAAATACCGGGCGCTAAAGCGGCAGAACGTCGTATATATAAAACAACGGCGCGGCTTGTATATAAATATAAATATATGTATATATATATATATATATATATATATATATATATATCTACATACATATATATATATATATATATATATAGCAAGAGAAGAAACGAATTAATTGCCCGGTCACGCTGACCTGAGCGTCCGTGCGCCGCCTCTGCCGACGCCGTGGCCGCGGCCGCCCGCGCCGAGGAGGCGGGGCGCGTCTCGTGCAATGAACCTTGCGCCGCTCTCTCTTTCTCTCTCTCTCTCTTTCTCTCTCCTCTCCTTCTCTCACTCCCATACTCTGTCTCTTTGCTCCTGCAGTCGGAGACGCTACAACTATCGCGCCCGGCGTTGATGCAGGCGCTGCCCGCAAAGCGGAACTTTAATTGTGCGAACCTGCGGTAAAAGCTTACTGCGCGCGAACAGTTAAGTTGGTAGAAGAGAGAGAGAGAGAGAGAGAGAGAGAGAGAGAGAAACAGACAGAGAGCGTTGGTTGACATTTTCGCGGTCGATTGTGTCGCCCACTGAAGGGAAATCGGCCCTTGAAATACAGCGACTATGGCCTACATTTTCGCGCTTGCTCAATGTGAGAATGGAGATCGGTAATTAGAGACACGCTTATATGATTTTAGGAGAAGGATGTGAAAGTCGCTTGGGGTCTTGTACGCATGTTGATATACATGTACGTAAGTAAGTATGGCTGTATGTATATAAGTACGCGCTTATGTATGTATATATTAATATCTATTGAATAGAAATAGTTAGTCGTTGTCGGCGCTAATTTTCAGTTTTACGATATAATGATATCGTACTATACATAGGAATATAATTTCGTCAGACTTGTTAAGGACGAATTATACAGGCAAATGAAAAGGATCGTGCGAGGACTGACATTTTTCAAGCAGTGTAGTAGGGTCGATCATGATACTCGTGTACACGAAATGTAACAGTACCATTTTGATATATTTTGGTCAAATCTATTGCTTATTTAGATGTAAAAATTTATTAGAAATTTCAGTTTCAGAGATTTTTTTTTGGATGAACCAAAATCTGATGATCGCAATAAATTGTTTTCTATAAATCAATGCTACGGAAAATGATAAACGTCTATATTTATAAAATAATTACTGTTACATCTTCTTTATTCTTTCAAATTGGAAATCGATCATTCTGATTCTTAATTTGCAATAACGGTCGATAAAAATCATAGAACAAGATATGTAAATATTTGGAAAAGCATCAATTAAATGAGAATCGATAATTAATATTTCGAGACAGTTAATAACGTTGATCAAAATATGATATTGCTTTTGTTAGATTGTTTGTTTTCATTACTAAAAATTGAGTAGATTTTTATATAGGAGGTTTAGTACGGAAATAAAATGTTCGTGTATAAATCATACCTAAGCGATAAATTCTCAACCATCGCAATAAACCTATTAAAGGCTTTTAGAAAAATAATTGTTCATATTACAACGGAAGAAGGTACTCGGTTGAAATCTAATTTCCTCTATCCTTACCTAATCAAATGTAGGTTCCTATGCACGCAAATATTGTTCCAGAGTAAGCGAAACATCTAAGATGTATATGTGAAAAATCTAGGAAGCTCGTCGCGCCACTAAATCCTGACCTAGAAGATATAATCTCAGAAATCCTCTATGATCTATAAACCAGTTTCCATGAGCTTGCTTTCGAGAGAACCAGCCGCGCATTTTTCCAGCTTGCGCTCTCGCACATATGCGAGGAGGTAGTCGCGGCAGCGCATCATCTCGCCACTACGAAAGAGCGAGGGACAGAGAGGGAGAGAGAAGAGAGAGAGAGAGAGAGAGAGAGAGAGGGGGGGGAGCGATGGTTGGAGGGGGGAAGGGGGGGTCGAGGGAAGTAGACAAAAAAGTCACCTGAAAGTCGCACCGCTGCCGTCGCTCGACTAAAGAGTCCAACGGGAACCTGACTTTTTTTCCTCCTCTCCTCCAGGGCGTGCATTTATATATACATAGCTATATGTATATCATGCACCGGCCACCTGTGCGGAGCGAACGCGCGCGCGCGCTCCTCTCCCCGCGCCCGCTGTACGCGCGCGCGCGCGCGCTCGCCGGCAGCGCTCACCGGTAGCGGCCGTGTGCGCTCGGCGGTCCGCAGTTTCCTACCGCGGCTCACCTACGGACGACGATACCCTTTGCTGCGCCGGAGTGCGAGCGCGAGGTTGGTGTGCGTTATCCCCGTGCGCGCTTAGTTTACCTATCAATATATATATATATATATATATATATATATATATATATATATATATACATGTGTACAGATACACACACACGTACAAGATCGCGATCGCAGGGAAAGATCGAGGTGTAATTTCGGCATAATCAACGGTAGAGATTGAGGATTTTTTTGATTGTTTGCGCGAGATTCTACGGGCGGTGGCCATACGAGGATAGTACGTGTCAGTTGTATTGTTCATCTTGTATTGGTTTTTCAGAACAAATTGAGATGTCAATTTTATTAAAGCGAGATTTGCATCTTATAATGGATATTTATTGAAGAGCCTTATTTAAATTGATAATTTTTTTTAACTTTTCTGATTATAATACAATTATAATACAATGGAATGATTAATGGATGGATTTTCAATTACGGGAGATTTTATTAAGATAAGTTTATGACTCTGACATTTAGATTATTCTTATAGTGGAATTAAATAAGTTCCTTTTATTATTGATCTGAGGACAAAATTTATTTGTCAGATTTATCTTTGAATATAATCACTTTATCGTGTGCACGTATACAAAATCATTAATACAGTTCGACATATATTTACTCTTATAATAAATCAAACATGAACGAAAATGGGCAATACTTCTGAATTATCATCGGTTAAAAATTCTTGCTTGGATCGCGATATAAAATAGACGCAAATTTCATTGGATTTTTTCTCCGAAATTGCACCAGAATCTAGAAGACGGTATTTTTTTTATATACGAGCGACGAAATCGCCAACCAAAAAAGCTACCGCACAAGCGACGAGGGCCGACGCCCGCGCGCGGCTTGGTAAATCGAGGCAACAAAAAAAAAATACAAAAATTACCAAACGAATCGCCGTCTTTCGTAATCTCCATCGAGACAAGTAGAGTGAGAGAGAAAGAGATACAACGCGAGAATACGGAGTGAGAGATAGAGAAGGAGAACGCGCACGATCTCGATTCCCCAACGAGGCTGCGTTCTTTCGGCATCCCAAGCGATCTGCCTCCTCTTCGGTCTTTTCTCCGCCATGACGCGGCCGCACAGTATCGTCCTTGAAGGCAAGGGAAGCGCGATGAAAACGGCGACGAGAAAAATTGCTCTTTCAGCGTTGCGCGCGTACGTATATATATATATATATATATATATATATATATATATATATATATATGTATATATAATATAATGGTGAGGATATATTATAACGCGCCAGTTGGTATACGCGCACTCGCGCTTGGCATTTTTTCCTGGCGCAAGCGTATGGTCCTCTCGTCGTTCTGTTGCGGTTGTTTATATATACATACATATATACATATATATATATATATATATATATATATATATATATATATATATATATATATATATATAAGTCATTTCGCGCCTCGGTGGTCGAGCCTGCAATTAAGCTAGTGACTATAACGTCTAACGTCTCTAGTTCCGAGTCTCAACCTCGATGGTTTCTTAAAGTTTAAATTTTAAATTCTGATAATTCCATGACGTTTGTGGTATATATAATTTTTCCCATTCAAGTCAATGGTCTGCCAGAATCTTTTAATTTACTTTTAAATTCTCATCATAAACGTTGAAGAATCGAAAAATTTAACTATATATATATATATATATATATATATATATATATATATATATATACATTTAAAATTAGTACAGAGATTTTTAAAATTAATCGAAAGTCGCGAGATAAACGCATTTACCGCGCACGCGCGGGCGGACAACTCTTTATCAGCATAACGCTCCTTAATTTATAACTCGAGTCACTTCGTGAAAGAGAGAGGGGGGGGGGAAGAAACGCATTTTTAACACTGCAAAGACTCGTAAACTTCTCGAAAAATCGGGCTGCCGCGCCCGCCGATCTCCGTCGGTGTCGCTCGGTTATAATATCGAAAAGGGAAGAGTAGAGGATAAGGCGCGTATCTTTATATGGCCGAGTGTGTATATACATATATACGTAAGCCGCATCCTCTGCTCGTGAAAGCCAGAAAGAGAGTTAGAGAAGAGAGGGAAAAAGGTGCGGGAGACGTATATATATATATATATATATATATATATATATATATATATATATATATATATATATATATGTTTCACCTCTGGTTCCGCGATATCAGCGGTGCAGCGCGTGTATATATATAGTCGTGAAAGTGCGACGAACATACGAGTCGAGTGCAAGCGCGTGCGGTGCGGCGTGGCGACGGCGTTTCAGGGTTGTCTTCTCTACTCCTCCTCCTCCTCCTCCCGCCACGCATTCGTCCCCCCAACCCCTCCCTCGCGACTCTGGGCGCCTTAAAGATCGTCTGTCCATTTCCCTCTTGTCCGTTTCTTTTCTGCTCTTTGTCTCTTCTTACTTCTTTTTTCCACCTCGGCCGCTCCGCGCAGTCTCTCGCATCTTTTTCCGCCGCGCGCGCAACGTCTTTCACTATTGCTTTTTGCGAACCGCGCCACCCCCGACTGTGCGCTCCGTCTACGCGCTTCTCTGTCTCGGTCTCGCAGTCAGCGGCGGGGGTAGAGGGAAGGAGATTGTATTTGCCGATCTGGTTACCCTTTGTATTTCCACCTTTCCGGTACGCGCGCTTAATTATTTGCATTCGACATTGTGCGCACAGTTCCTGTTCTACGTTTGCGCGCGGGAACAAGTGACCGTAAATCTGCACAATGAAGAATTTACCATTATTAATTTGTAATTTATTTAGCGTTTTTGAAATATATCAGTTTAAACTTTGAGGTAAATATAGCAATAAAATTTCCGAATAATTATTTCGAATTAACAAAATCAACAAAAGATACAAAATTAATTTCAAATCATATTAAATCCTCTCTCTCTCTCTGTATATATATATATATATATATATATATATATATATATATATATATACCACTACTTGAAAATGCTAAAAAAGCATTAATCTCAATAGTTTAAAATTAGTGTTACTTTAGATACATGGGAAAAAATTAATCTTTAAGTAAGTAAATCATATTCTACAAGTGTATTGTTAATACAATACATTCTTGATTTTATAATCATTTCATCGTTATATTTTTATAAATTAATTTTTTTCTAAATTTAACCATATATTTTTATAAAATATCTGAAAGCTACAGGAACAAAAAAAGAGAATATCATTCTTGAATATTAGTCAATATATGGAGTAAAATAATTCTAATCGATGTTTTTTCCGCTTAAAATTCTAATAGAAAATAATAACCAGATTTACGATTGCGCACTGGTATGTATTTACCTACTGGTGTATTTACATCATCAAATTGTCTAATTTTTCGTATTCCGAAAGAGTAACTGAGATATTTTCTGGCATTATATGGTAATGCCAAATATTAGCAAACACGAAAGCGCCATCAAATAATTTGACCAATAACGCACGTGAAATCAGTTAGAAAATAATCCTTGTGTGCTTTTAAAGCTTATTTCATGCTGTATAATTAATTTTGTGAGCAAAAACTGCATCATGGCGTGCTCGCGAGCACTCAAAAACCTCTTTAACATAAATGAGTTCAACGAGTTCCCCTTCTCTATTTTACTTTCCTTTTTTGCCTCTCCTTTTTTTTACACTCCCACGTCATAAAGAGGAGAAAAAAAATGAACCATCGAACTCTTTTCTTCGGCTACGGCGCGTGTCCCTTCCTTTCTTTCTCCTTCTTTTGACCCCCCTTCCTCCCCCCTCGCGCCTCTGGCGCTCCAACGGCCGAAAGACCCAGTCACTCGAGCGCATGAATCGGCCGTGCCGATCCTCGGTCTCCGTCTGATGCGTAGGATTGAATTTCGGGCCCGATCCGGTTAGGTTAAATGCCAGATCGTCCCTGCTCTTGCTCTCTCATTCTCGTCTTCTTTTCTTCCCACTCCTCAGAGCGTTTCTCCGTCTCTCTTCCGCAAACTCTCTTTCTCTCCCTCTCTTGCTGCTTCCTTCGCGATCCTCCGAGGCGCTTCGACGACGGTGCAACTCTCCTTCGCGCGCACGTGGAGAGAGAAAGAGAAAGAGAGATTATCGGGGAGAAAAAGCGCGAGCAGCTCGCAGTGGCAGTGCGTCCGCGAAAATCGAAGGATCGCGCTGCGGGATTCGGTGATCGTTGGTATCGTTGAACGCGAAGTTTTGGCGGTGTTGATTTGTCTGTGATAATAGGAGAAATTGCGAGAAAGTTCCGAGTATTAACGTAATGATTAGAAATTAACGGTGTTTTTTTCTTTCTATACAAATCGATCTTTCATATTATCGACGACAGAAGATAGAAAGTGAATTAAAAAAAAAAGAGTTCAGTTCAAGATGAAGGAAGGAATTGATACCCAGTTGAAATAGTTAATAAAAGTTTTTTTAAAATCTCAGTGTTATACGTTCTAATAAAATTGTGTCAGTGCTCGAAAGTGAAAGATACATCTTACCGCATAAAAAGTGAATGAAATCAGAATGATTTTTGTAAATATGGATGGACTATTTTACACAGTGAATCACGTCATATTCCATGCCTTGTAAATGAACGGAAAAAAATATATATTTATACATGTACGTATATAAAAATGACGTCCGTGCTTATTTAAAGCAACACTTTTTAAGGAGCTTCAATAAAGACTCAAGTTGAACACTTCTCGTCAAAATGTCATCTCACGTTCGGAACAATCGTTATGCCGTTAAAGAGCCACACTCGAAGTATGCGTATATACACGAGGATGATTACTATCCTGCCAAACACGAACACTTGCTTTATCGGTACACCCAAAAAACGGTCGACTGCCACGTCAATCAATATTGCAATTACGACCACGACGACGACGAGAACTTCCTAAGAAAATCATCCGACAACGATTATTCCCATCGGCTCAAGGGACAGGATCCCGGCGTCGGGGAATTGCACTATCGCGAGTGTAAAGAAAATTTCGGATCTTGGAACGTCAGAAATATCGAGGATCGTCACAATTCCGTGGAAAAAAGGCCCAAGCACGCGAGGAGGGCGTCGAGGGACACCGTGGACGAGCGGGACGAGGAGGAATTTTTCGTTAACGGTGACTCACTGTCACCAACGGCCAAGCAAAGAAACGGGATTTCGCGAGAAAAGGAGCGTTCCGTTTCAGCGACTCGCCGCTGCGAACGGGCCGCCGAGTCGTCCGATCGAGAAAACGGTAAGTCACGGGTTAGAAGAACCAACGAACCTTGGAGCGAGGACGACGACGAGGGGGAGGAGGTGGACTGCGACGAGTTCTGCTGCAACAAGCCCGAGGGACGCGCGAAACCGATCAGGCGAGCCGTCAACAACAACAACAACAACAACAAACACCACAACAACAACAATAACGGCGGCAGCAACAACAACGGCAACAATCGACGCGAGCAGATTGCCAAGGAAGCCGACAATCTCGGCCTATTGAAGAAGAAGAACGAGAAGAACGCCGGTCTGAATTTGGGATTTCGCGCGATCGTGGATAAGTTCCGATGTAAGAGCGACGACAAGAAGGAGGGAGGATCGAGAAACAGAAAGCAGGAACTCGTCGACGTTGACTGGAGATACGAGAACGGGCCGAAAATCGCCGCCGCCACCAACAACAACAACAGGAACAACGACAACGACGATCTTCAGAACGAGAGAAGGAGACCGGAGAAGGTCGACGCGTTCCCGCCCAAGGAGTGCAAAACCGAGAGGAATCATCGAATCCGCGACGAGTACGAGCCGCGGATCGGGTCGAGATCGGCGAGCCGATCGCCGATCGTCGAGCAAGACCGCGGCGACCGTTCGAACGACAAACGCCACGAGGGCGACCGATCGAAACGACGGAGCTACGCCTTCGGCACGGCGTCGCCCGACGGCTTCGACGTGCGCATACAGAGGTACGAGCGCGCGCGTCCCGACGACGATCCCGAGCTGCGCCGAGGGAATTCCTTCCACGAGCGCGGATTCCGGGACGACGACCTCGACGACGACGCCGACGAGGACGACGCCCCCCGGCGCGGCTGCTCCAGGGACCGCGGCGGCGAGGCGGGCCGTAAGATCGCCGCCAAGGACCGGGACAGGGAGCCCGCGAAGGGCAGGCCGCCGAAGCCGAAGATCTCGGACAGGCACTCGAAGCCGCTGACGCCGCCGCCGCCGCCGCCGCCGACCGCGGAGGAGTCCTCGTCGTCGCCGTCGCCCAAGGGCCGGCGCGGCGGTGAGCAGGACTCGACGTCGCGCAAGAGCTTCTCCATGAAGGAGTGGTACGAGAGCAATCGTCAGTTCGCCGCCAAGTATCTCAAGGAGCACAGCAGGATCAGGGAACTGTCGACGACGTCCGACGTCTCGGCCAGGGACGAGTTCCTCTTCGAGTCGGTGGCCAAGGAGCCGAGGAGCTCCCGCGAGCTCGCCGAGCCGCGCGTCCCGGATCGCCGCCGCCCGAGCGGGAAGTCGCGCCGGGGCGCCGGCGCGGAGGAGGCGGACGGTCCGTCGTGCAGGAGGCGGGGAGCGGCCGGGTCGGCGAGTTCCCGCGCCGGCGGGCGGCGTCGGCGCAGAGAGTCCCTCGAGGACGAGGACGAGGACGAGGACGGGGACGAGGAGGCGGATGCGAACGAGGACGAAGGCCGCGAGGACGTGGACGGGATCGAGGAGGAGTTCGTGGCGCGAAGAACGGAGACTTACGGGAGAAGCTTCGTGACGCCCGCGAGGAAAATCTGGAATTATCGGGACGGGGTATGTGATGGTTTGAGTAATTATCTATGTAGTTCGTATCTCGAACGTTGAAATGTATTGGAGGGAGAGGAGGGGGGGCTTCTTTGATCACCTAGTGAAGATGTACGGGAAATTTCTGTAACAAATGCCGCGGATCATTTAATATCTTATACATTTTTAAAATATTAATAGACTGCTTGCTTTGCGAATGTTTACATTAAAATTCTGATTTCCTCGATTGTTAGAAAAATTTAAGTTAAGTAAACACAAAAATTTAATCACGTAAAAATTCATTACATTATACAATTGATCATTACACATTGAGAAAATTTTAAGCTATAATTATAGATTTATATACTTATCAGAATTAGTCTTCGTATACATCTAATAAATGCAACACAAACTCGAATGCAGTGAATTTAGTCAAATAATTATTTAAAAAATTTTAAATTGGTTTTTTTAATTGGTAACGAAAACATAATTAAAGAACCTCGAGATAATTCGCTATAAATTGAGACTTACGAGAAAGAGCGAAAACGTAGCAATGCATCTGTATAGATTCATTAAAATTTTATACCCGATTCAGTGGTTGGAATGCGTGATTTTGGAATTCTTCCTTCTACGCTGGACTGTATTCAGTGGCAAGTACCTGTACGTAAATGATTTTTTTTTTTCGTTTTATAAGCACCGGGTCAAGAACACCCAGAATCTGAGTCATATCAGTAGGAGTGAGAGAGAGAGAGGCCGAGAGAGAGGGGGGCGATCCTGACCATTTCATTTTTTCATTATGGCGATATAAATAAAGGAACATTCGACGTCCGTTCAAGTTCCGCGGGATGATTTGCGACGCGAGCTTTTCGAGCATTCATAAAGCCGGGCTTTATGAGCCCGGCCGCCCGTTCTTCATTGCGCCGGATTTGTGTTTGTTTGTGCGTGCGAGCGCGCGCATCCGCGTGCGGCCGCGCTAATTTTTTCAGCGCTACGAGATATCCGGATTATTATCCTCTTCGCGTGCAAAATCATTTCTTCCACCCATCTTATTAACGGCAATATCTTCGTTATTTATCGCTTACTCTGCCGCGTATGGGCGCGCAATAATTTATCGATCTACTTTTCGCAATTTATCAAAGCGATTACCGTTTCCGGGCAAGATTTCTTCATTCATCGGAATCGAATTCATAATTTGTTCGAATAATAATGGATGTTTTTTTTTAATGAGTATAATTGTCTCATTTTCGTTATTCGAATGGTATACACAATCAATACAAAGGTTATTATTTGCGTTTTAATCATATTTTCCAGTTTCACAATTCCGTTTATAATGGTGTATGCAAAAATTATAACTTCTGATTACTTAGTTGAGTCAAAATGATGCTCCTCTATCGTTTGTTGTGCGGCTCTATATAAATATTCTGGAAAAATCGTAGTACATTGTCAATATCCAGATTATCAATATGCTGGCGTAAACTGCATATTGTCAATATGCAGCTTATTGAACTAGACATCTAAATTCTACCGATCGTTTTCCTCAATCACTTGACGCGGATGAATTGCATTCGTTTTATTGTACGCCAATTATTCCGAGAAAAGTACTTTGAAGTACCTTTCTCTCGACACTTTGGCGTAAATATAAATTAGTTATTTTCTAATTTCTAGCCTCGTGTAAAAATTACGTTCGTGCAAATTCGTGTGCCAAATTATAACAGCGCTCCAAATACACAAAGGTCTGCAAGAGAAATGAAAAAATAAAACAAAAAAAAAAACACAAAAAAGAAAGAACCAAGGCGAAGCAACCTCGACTTCCGTCCCTCGAAAATCAATCAACCGCGCGCTCTTCCGCCGAAAGCCCCCCCGTGCTGCCGACATCCCAGTAAAATCGACCTCCGGGACTAAAGTGCCTCTCTCTCTCAGACACATGGACACACATATACACACCCACACATACAGACAAACATACTATTCAGACAGAGTCTCTCGGTGTACTGCACGGCCTCCTCCCGAAAACGACGTCGTCATTCTCTCGGCGCAGCTCTACTCCTCCCGTCCCTCCCATCACCATCCTCATCCTTCACCCCGTGTTCCTTGTTCAAGATTACTATATATAGCCGGCTAGAGCCATCAGCCGCCGCTATACTCGATATTTGGCGATGCCGCTGCTCGCGCAGGCGGTGCGGCGAGCGTGGGCGGACTGGACCCCGGCGGAGGAGCGTCCGCTTCACGCGACATATATATATATATATATATATATATATATATATATATATGATATAAGCGGGCCTTTTGTTCTCCTCCGATGCGCACGTATCCTCGGGGCTTGCTGATGTCGAATGCGGTACGGCGCGGCCTTTGCTTTTGTTTCACTGCGTTATCCTGCGTCGCCTACCTCAGCTACCGTGGACTCTTCTAGTTTTGTTCTTTTTTTGTTCCTTGAGTGGTTTCTAAATTTTACGGTCGTTTATCAATTAGTATTAAAGTATAATTAATTATTTGTTCTAGCCATAAAAAATATTTTAATTTACTTTGACTTGACGATTGACTCTCTAAAATCGAATGAATCAAATTGCAACATATTGGGAAACTTAACTTGATGTTGCTAAGCAATAAAGGTTGATAGACTTTATTACGAGAACGCGAGAAAAGCACTTTCAAGCTAGAAGGGAATTTTTTACTTCGTCTGTATGCATTTTATTTATTTTTGTCCTAAAAGTAATACAAAAATTATTTCAATCAGAAAAAGTGTCTTATTAAATATCTTCATTATTATTAATATATACGTATGTACTCGTATAGTATAGTACATACGCATGTACTCATGTAATAAATGACGTTGCTTAGATTCTTTGACTTCCAATTTTTCATTCGTTGTAATTATAATTTAGCTATTCGATTTTAAATTGTTCGAATATTAACTACGGAAATTTAACTAAACTATTCAAATGTTCCAAATACAATAGTTTCTTGATTTTCAAACAAGCTTATATATTCCATTTTCTTTTTATCCAAATAATGAAATACATCCCAAGCATTGCAGCTATAATTTATGTGCATTGCTCTAAACTTTATCATTCGTATTTATGAATATTTGTTTTCAGGGTAATTAAAATGAAGCTGGAAGTTATCTTATAGGGAACTTTTTTAAAAATATTTTTACAATTTAATTTCTTTAAATCGTCTCGCAATTAGATTGCTACAAGTTCGAAGAAAAGATCGCGATATTTGACCTAGGGGATTGGTACAGATTCTGATAATTCTCATTATTTGAAAAAATGAGGACTGTAAATCTTTCGCACCTAACACCCTTCAATTACTAAAATATGATATTCATTTATTATGTAAATTAAATATTCTTCTCTAATCACATTTTTTTACACTGTGTAATCAGAGGAATTTTTGTTAAATTCAAATCGTATAGCTTCGGTATTGGATTTGGATCGGCAGAAAGATTATTTGAAATAAAACATTTGACAATCTCGCAATGTGAACTTTAAAGTAATAAATTTGAAAAAATAAAGAATTTAAAACCTGCGTAAATTATTAGTAAAATTTACAGATATAGTTCAAGTCAAATGAATTATTAGGTTGTCAAATATCTCCCTTCCGACTTTTTGTTTTATGAATTTCGCGGCTACGTACAAAGCGCTATAGAGCTCGTACCTGGCAATACTATACATCATTTGAAAGGTCTTGACATAATGTATAAAACGACGCTATGCATGGATTAGTTTCGATATTGCGTTCAAAAGTTATAGACGTGTAAACATGGAGTTCACTAACCTCGAAATTCGTGCTATTTTAAAGTTTTCATTCGTCAGAGGCAAATCCGCTAGAGAAACGTTCCGTGAGATTAATGATGTTTTGGGGGATGGCACGCTATTACTTCAAACCGCATAGGAATAATTTCGATGATTCAGAGCTGGTAAAAACAACACCATGGATAAGCCAGCCGGCGGAAGAACTGTGACGACGAATACAGATCAAATCATGAAATTTATCGAGTTATACCGACATGTGGCATCTCGTGAAATCGCCCAGGAGATGAGAGTTAGTTACCAAACCATTTTAAACCATCTGCAGAAGACTAGATACAAAAATAAGCCTGATGTTTGGGTGCCGCATGATTTGACGCAAAAAACCTTTTGGACCGAATCAGCGCCTGCGTTGTGCTGCTGAAACGGAACGAACTCGACCCATTTTTGAAGCGGATGGTAACTGGCGACGAAAAATGGATCACATACGACAATATCAAGCGAAAACGGTCGTGGTCCAAGGCTGGTGAACCGTCCCAAACAGTGGTCCAAGCCGGGATTGACGGCCAGGAAGGTTTTGTTGTGTGTTTGGTGGGATTGGAAGGGAATCATCCACTATGAGCTGCTCCCATATATACACTTCATGGAATATGCTCACATTGTCCTTCAAAAAATTAAAGCAACATAACTTATATGAAAGTTATACCCCTAGAGAAACAGAAGGTGATATTAACCGTAAAAATATTATTTAAAATTATTTTATTTAGTACAGATGCCAATGTCACTTCATTTTTCACTCTTTTAAAAAGGTTTTTCATCAGAAGACTGTGAAATAATTCTGTCTATATTTATCCGTCAAACGGTCATCAGAAGAATTCATTTGACGCGTTTAGTTATTATGAATGCTACAATGGTCATACAAAGGATGCAGTTAGGAAGAATAATGTACATATTTTATTTAAAATTCTTTTCTTTATAAGCAGAATCATTTAGATATTCTGAAATTGTAATAGCAGTGAACAGCTAAAGGTCGATCGGCTGTATATGATTGAACAAATATTAATATAATATACTAAATAGTAATATTTAGTAATATTATCATAAAACAAAAAAATATTTGTATGATTCTTTTTTTATTTCTTCATTTAATTGGCAGCTATTTTATAGATATCAATCTAGAAAGAAGTACGTATGTACATGAAGTATAGTTTAATCCAGTTAGGTACATGTAGCATAGACCGATAGTAAATTTCTATTCTTAAAGAAATTAACAATTGCAGTATACGGGAAAAATGGGAGCAAAATGTAAGCTGCTCTTATTTTGATGATTTCGAAAGTCTTTTTTCTCTGGCGCTATAGTCGATGTTAATCCTTTGTTACATTACGCACAGTTATTATTAGTCCATAAATTTTACACATATCTGGACACTATATAACATCAGGCAATCTGTTCTATTTTTAACTTGAATTATTATGTTATAGTCAGTTTCTGGAGGGGAGGGAAAAAACCCGTTTCTCGATGATCTCATCAGGAGGACGCTCTTCGCACGAGAGATGAGATCGCAACTAAATGAATTAGTGACCAGACCTGATGTTTCGATATTAGAGCGTAAATATATCACTGTATTACTAGAGGAACCCGTCTCTAGCTTTCCCGTGTTTGAAATCTGTGGTTAGTTTTTTACTGCGCGAGAAAGACATGAGAGAACAGGCTATCTCTCTCTCTCTCTCTCTCTCTCTCTCTCCCGTTCCGATTGCCTATTTCCAATTCCGTTAGATTGAGGCAGAGCAATATATATATATATATATATATATATATATATATATATATATATATCCTTTTTAACCGCTGCCTATGGTAAATAATTGCGCATTCGAATACGTTCTTGAATTCTACGACATGAAGGAAAATTTAATTCAGTGATTTTGAATATGAATTCTAGTCAATTTAATTCTTATCAGTGACTTTATAATTCTAATCAACAAGTTCTCACAATCTTAGACGATTGAGTAATATTAGGAAATATTTATGAATACTAGAAGCAAAGGACTAAAAGTATCTAAATACTTGACAATAATTTTTTGCAGTTTAACTTTAAGTTAACATACATATTGAACCAGGAAATTAAGCCTGCTAAAAATATTAATTTAAAATACATTCAATCATATAGTTTAATTTAATTTGCAAAAATTCAAAAGTGATAGTCCAAGATCGAAACATTATAAACGACCGCTAGTGGAGTTAAAATAGTTTTAAGATGAAAAATAATTAATATAAGGTGAAAGACAAAAATATAAAGTTCTTATTTTATTTCGTATATTTCATGTAAATGAAAATCAGAAAAAAAATCTTTCATCCATTAATAAGAAATTATATCTGGAGATCTCATTTTAAATTAGTCCTGCAAAGTTAAGATTTCTTTAATAGTCTATGTTACATTGCTTGACTATATTTATAAATATAAAATCAAACTTTTGATTAGATCTATATTGAGTTTTTTGTTCGTCTTGTGTATTTTTTCACGGGGATTCGAATGAAGTAATCGAATGTCAGTCAATGTCTATTTCTAGATATTGAGAGAATTTTCTTTTGGCATAGATAATATATGGGTTCGCTGTCGCTGATTCTTTGATATAGAAGTGCCTGTAGCGTAATTTCTGTATTTATATTTCCAGCATTGGCTTACTAAAGCGAATTACGTAACTATTAATTTTACTCTATTATGTATAATTTCAGAATAAAAAAGTAGTGTAATTCAGATATTATTTATTACAATCTAAAATGTATTAAATATAGTTTAATAAGAATATTCACATGAGCTAGTGAGGTATTATTAATGATCAATAACATTGTTAGGTCATATTATTTGCAAAACATATTAATTTTAATAAGATATGATTAAAAAAGTTTACAGTCTTCTTATTCGTTGGCATTGTGCATTTAGCAATTTAACAACTTATTGTACGTTGGTAAATATCTAAATAAACTGATTTTTTTTAAACTTACTTCTAAAAGGCTAAAAATTATAATTATATATTAAGCCGGTAATATGAAAACTTATTAAAACCTGTATTTCACGTAAATCGATGTTTTGCGTAATACCGATTTTAGACGTTACATTATATTACTTAATCTGTTAATATTTGTCTTATATTCTTATATTAAAATGAACGTGAGTAAGTTATGTAAAAGTTTTATCATTAAATACTCGACAATCGAAAAATTGGACAAATTTTTGGACTTCTCAGCCGTAATTCAATAAAACAGTTGGAATCAATTGAAAATTTAATATTTTTAAATCAATCACATAATTTCTCTTCAGGCAATTGTAAAAATTTTCTTTGGAAACAACCAACTTTGAATACTAATAATTTATACACTATTTATATTAATTATTTAGTTAATCGTTAGTTGTCTTATAAAATAGCATGATTTAAATGTCGGACGATATTCGTATTACGCAATCGATAATCGTTATGTACAATAAGTAGTATGGCAAATATATCTCCAAATTGGAGTGCTTTTATTTCAGAAAATCGAATATTCCGAGTCTGATTTTCATGG
Source organism: Sycobia sp. Sy_11 (assembly GCA_018907035.1). Lineage (NCBI taxonomy): Eukaryota > Metazoa > Arthropoda > Insecta > Hymenoptera > Epichrysomallidae > Sycobia > Sycobia sp. Sy_11. The sequence goes on along the minus strand of JACCIC010000134.1, from coordinate 1,496,267 downwards.
GGCTTTTCGATCCTCGTATGAACGGCTTTGAAATTAAATGCATTTCATTCTATTCAATGGGAATCGAAATACTATTTAATTTTTGCGGTGTCGTGTTCGAAAACCAACTGAGACCTAGAAATTTAATAATGTATACTAAGACATACGAACGCTAGGGTGGCGACTGATTGATAAAATAATGTTGCACAAATGTACATTTTATTCATAGTTTACTCTTCCGAGTACAGTAATTAATAGAAGTACGTAGAGAATCATAATTATCCGAAGCCCGATATATTCGCAATCGATGTATCTAAACGAATATACATACTTTTTACAATAGTCAGCTTAAAGTTATCACACGTTTTTAAACGGTCTTCCTTAAATGAAAAATAATCAAATAAAAATGCGCCAATGGATGTAATATCAAGTTTGAGGCGCAGTTATTTAAAAAAAGCAACATATAGTACTTCCCAAATGGAAGACTTGTAAAATTATATTTTCTGAGCACGTAGTATGCTATTATCGTAACTTTTCTACACGTTCGCTGAAGTAAATCACGTCCCTAGGAGTAATCCACCAAAACTAACGCTCAATGCCAACGAAAAGAAGAAAAAAAACAACGACAACAAAAGAACATCAGCTTGAAAGCTATATCGCGATCGAAAAATTTCACTCCTCCCCTCACCCATACCACTCTGCTCTAAAAATTTTGAAATTAACGCGCGCTCGCCCGCGCGATATATCATTAGCGCGTTCATTGTACAAGAAGCATGTATATAAATGCGCGCGCGCGCGTGCGCACACGAATTCTCGAGCGACGAAGACGAGCTCTCTTCAAGCTTCACCGGTGAAGCGTGCGCTCGCTCGCCACGATCGCCGTGGCTTTTCCTCGATCACGAGCGCGGGCGCGTTGCACGCTCTTCCCCCGTGGTGGCCTCTCGTGCAAAGGCCATCGCGACCTTGTCCCGTTTTTCGGTTCGTAAATCCGCCCCGAGGTGCGATTGCTTGCCCGTTCCATTATATATCTTGCATCGAGCGAACATAGGAGAGTAAGGAGAGAGAGAGAGAGAGAGAGAGAGAGAGAGAGAGTGGTCCGTGCCGATTTTTCAAAGGGTCCGGAATAGTTTTTCCTCTTGTCAGTAAGGAAGAAAGTATATATACCTGTTAATATATATATATATATATATATATATATATATATATATATATATATATACATAGATATAGGGACCTTGGATTTTTGATTCGGTTGAAATAGATAGGTGTTAAGGATTTTTTCTCTCGCTTACGGGATATTCAATGAACAAAATATCATTGATCTCGTCTGATACATATCTACGTTGTAATTTCTTTCTTTTTTCGTTTTTACTATTTTCGTAAATTAAATATATATTTTATGTATAAGCAAAATCTTATATACTTTCTAGGTCGGAATTCTTTTAAAGAACTCTCTATGTAACAGCGCGACTTCTCAACTAAATCTAATGAATCACTCGATCTGTTACAATGTAAAAAAATGACGAAGTTCAGAGACGAAAACTTATCAAAGTGTTGCACAAATTGAAATATACATGCCGTGGAAGGGAGGCCTTTCATATTCTTGCAGGGCATGAAATACTAAATATACTAGTAATTTATTTGTAAACGTAGTATATCGACATTGGCTTGATAATTTGACGTGCTCTAGAATGTTTCTTTCTACATAAATAATTTGCCAAATTCTTTAATAAAGTAAATGATTTTTCAATTGAGTATCGAGCATTATGAACAAGGACTATTTTCTAATAACGTGACTGATTTCGAATACCCATATGTCAGGGTTTCTTATTTCAAATATACCAAAAGACATGTTTCAATGCTTTTAATTCAACGTTATCTGTAAACAATCGCCTGTGTTTTCGAAGCCCTTCTTCATTTATTTCAATAAAGTAATATTTTTTAATTTTAGATTTTTCAATGAAGTTGAAATATTAGCATACCTAATATGCATTCTGGATAGCTAACGATATATTTTTTCATTGTATCGTTTTTGAAATGTACATGACTATACTCGCGAAAAAACGTTGCTTCTACTTAGGCACTACTTTTCAATACATAAAGTTTCAACATGAATGTTGAACATGAATGTTGAACATGAATGTTTCAATATAAATGTATCAAATTGTATCTTTAAAGAAAATTATAATTAAACTATACTAATTGTTATACACGTGCTCGCGTGTACACACACACACACACACACACACACACACACACACAAAGAGAGAAAGACATATACACGCACACACAAAATATATGAATATGTATATGTGTTGAAACCCATTCGCTTAATAACATTGGCTCATTATATTGTTTTTAACTTACAGGGCGTTCATATCACGGATGTGGAGGAAGGCCAGCCTTGCCTGCAATGTGGCGAGCTCTGCTCCGGATTTCTGCCCCACGTTTGGAGGTAAGTCTTTCTCCTTCGACTGTATTTTCCAGATATACGCTTTCTTCCTCTTCTCTTTCTCCTTCTCCTTTTTCTTTTTACCTTTTTGGTTTCTTTTAATACCGGTGGGCCCCATCATCGTGCAGGTCGGCAAGTAAATCTCGATGCGCCGATGTAGTTACCCGTGCTCGGTGCGTTCATGTGTGTGCGTACACGCAATAGAAATCGGCGATTCGACTGATGATGCGAGTCTCTTTAATTGCCCCGGCTTTCATGCAGCGCCCCGTTGCCGTCCAATTTACAAAGCGGACGAGCATAAACGATGCCTTTGTTTTAGCGGCCTTAGAGCGCAATTAGCTGACGGGAGATGTACATTTTCTCAAATTGTTAATTAAGTCAAAACACGACTTTCTAATGGAGCGTCTATCAAGTTCAAGTTTTCTGTGGTCACAAGCGTTAGAAAAATAGAGCGTACATAAAAAAGTTCAGATTCAGAGCTTCAAAATTTTTTTCCTCAATTTTTGACGAAGTTGCAGCTTTTCGAAAAATGGCTAAATTTCTGACTACATATTGATGTTGCTGTATATATATATATATATATATATATATATATATATATATATATATATAGATCTATACAGTGTTGTATTACAAATGTAAATTTTATCAATCCCAGAATATAAGTTGCCAATGCTATTTAAGGTATATTAATTCATTTAGATCTACGGATGATCCATTTTAAGTAAAACAGAATATAATTTCTAGTTTACGTGAATATATTCTAAATAACATAGTATATATAAAACTTTATCTAAACGTAGACAACATTATTATGTTCGCCAGAATAGAACGTTTGTTTTCACAAACCCATAGAATACAGTTAATTTTTCTATCTTTACGTAAAACTTCTAATAACTTTGTTTCTTCAATTTTATTTATATTCCATATTTTTTGGTTCTTATGTATAAAAATTACTCTGTGAAATTTGCAATATGAAGCTTCGAGTTGACGGTATTTTTTAGCTTCAAGGGAAACAAATAGCGGAACGGTTAAAAATTGCCAAGAGTTGCCTTACAAATTTATGGTTTTGTTTCTTAAGAGAACACGCCTCTATCAACATCAAGCCTCGTCTCAACATATTTTATCCCGAAGACTTAAACCGATCTTTTACACATGAGTATGATATAATAAATTCTATAATAAAATGTACTCGTTCACTTTAAATGAATTGTTCACTTTAAATCTCTTGCAATTTTTGAATTTATCACGAGTAATCGGAAATGGATTAGAAGGTATGATGGATTTGTTAATAAATTCGATGAAATAGTTGAATTTCGCAGAAATTGAAAAAGAATCTCTGTAAAGAAAAAACAGATGAAAACTCTGAATTTAACAAATCGTGTGAGATTGAAACTTTAACTTCGGCAGACGCAGCGTTTTTCATTGAATCCGAAATCAGCATTTTCGGAAAGTTCTTCGTATTGAAATTTAGAAACTTCACAAAAAATAACTCTAAAAGAAATTAAAACTCTAGCTGTGATTTACTTTTTATTTTTGAAGGCCATCCTGCGAGAAATGATAAAGATATTTTGTCTTCATTGTTTGTTCACGTTGAAGAAATTCAATATCATTAAACACTGATAAATCAAAGATATTTATTTAGAATTCAGCTGAAGCAATGCGGCGATTCTTGATTGATTATCATACGAACAGATGAGTTGCATTATAGTATGAAAGCTTAATAAGAATATAAAAATAATCATACGAGTATATATATATATATATATATATATATATATATATATATATATATATAAATGCCAAATAAACCATTTACTATCTGTTATTTTGATAAATACTACATCATAAATAATAGAATAAGCTATCTAACTGAATGCAACGATATTACTTTTTCTTTATAAAGTTCCCTTCCCTTGAAATTAGTAAAAAATTGAGAATTCGTGCCTCCTACCACAGATGTGAATATATATATATATATATATATATATATATATATATATATATACATAAGTCAGAGCGTACGTCGCATCCGTCCCGGAACGAGTTTCATCGCCTCGTCCTTGCGGCGGCAAGCGCCGACAGGCCTCGTCCGCGTGCATGTCCCAAAATAAATCTACTAACACTTTAGCGGAGCGTGTATGAAATGAGAAAAACAAAAAAACAAAATGAGCGAGAAAGGGGGGGGAGCCAACTAAGGAAGCGCAAAAATGAAGGGTGCGCAGAAACTCAAGGCGGCGTGTTCCGTGTGAATTTTCGCCTCAGGTTTAAATTGTATACGTATGCTTGTGTGTGTGTGTGTGTGTGTGTGCATTTGTGACGTGCGCTTCCTCCCGACGTCGAACCAGTGTCCGACTCGCACTACTGATGCATACGCCAATGCCGCGCTCGCGTCACGTCACGAATAGCGAACTACGTCGATCTTCTATTAGCGATTTCGCCGCCGGCGAGCCGTCGAACAATATAAATTAGAGCCACGCACGCGTGGAGGGGAGGTGTTTTATACGAGCTTGAAGCTGGATCGAACATTTGGTTGTTTAGAAAATCACCAGTATATGATTCGTGTATTGCCTCTTTTTTCGCTTCTCTTTGTACCGCAAATTTCTTCATTAAATGTTTGTTGCACCGCAAATACATGTCTTGCAAGAATCTCTAATTTCTTGGACGTCTATACGAATTCGTCGATTTCTAAATAAATCATCGGCCAGAGTTGGACTTTATCCATAAACCAAGGTTTATCAATAACTGAAGATTGAAATAACGCACTTAACTTTCATTTTACGAACGCACACCAGTTTTCAGCACACTATCTCTGATATACTTTCATATATACATATTTTTTTTTTTTTTTTTTTTTTTTAAAATAGGAAAAGTTAATGCTTGCACCCATGGAATACCTTCGCACTTATATGACAATGACGTTTCTCAATCCATAAAAATCAAATATAAATATAAATATGGAATTAAACGAAGATTTCTGGCACAATCGCTTATTTCCTACTTAATACTTCTTATTAGTTAAAAAAAAAAATGATTTTAGAAAGTTATGATCTATGGCTCTCTTAACTTCGTGGGCAATAGAATCTTAGAATATTATACAATCCGTTCCCCTATATCGTGAAGAGAATTTTACTACTGTAACGTTTGCTAATTGAAAAAGCCAATATAGCTATACGTACAGCATTCTGCCGCTACAATAACGCAAAGATATTTTCTATATTTAATTCCACATTAAACCATTTATCATGGTGAATTATACTAATGGTCGCTCATAATGCAAATCTATTATTTTATGCATATATATGTGTATATATATATATATATATATATATATATATATATATGTGTGTGTGTGTGTGTGTGTATATATATATGCTTTAGTTGTTGCAGCGGCTGAACTTGCGCCATTTCGTAGTTGTTAATAAATAATTTTTCAATCCTGTATATACATAAACGATGCTATATGTGTACGCGAATTACGTTACCTACTGTTTGCTAATACGAAACCATTGAATCTTGTAAAATCTAATAACTTACGATATATATATATATATATATATATATATATATATATATATATATATTGACAAAGTTTATTATCGTCCTACGTGCTGGATAATATATTGAGCCGTGCTTAGAGAAAAGGACTGGGAGAGGATTTGATTTTCAGAAATCGCTTGATGAGAGTATACGGTTGCAATACGAAGGTACTTTACGAAAGACGCGCCTGAACGTCAGACGCGATAAGGAAGATATTAAATTCTGTTTTTGTCTGGAGAGTATGAGCATAAATATATCGAAATTGAAGAAATTTACAATGGCCCGAGTACAATTCCGGATAAATTCGCGTGCAACTGCTCGCATTGCCGCAGCTCGACTAGTCCGAAGCTATATGGAAGCATTACGTGTACCTAAAACTTACGGCGTAAATAGTTAATATAGCAAACGACATGAAGTACAGGCGACGAATTCTTATTCAGGCTCTTTCGTAGTGAGCGTCATTTTCTAACTTATAATCAAAATATAAGGATAATAATTTATGGTTAATATGTGGTATGGAATTGGCAGTGTGAGTGGATATTACTAATCCAAATACATAATTGGGCATTATAATTAGCTGGGAAAATTGAGAGAGGCAAAATCTTTTCGTTGGTCGAAAAAGACGACGGAAGGAATAAAGAACCCTATTCGTAGCTTTTATAATTTAGACTCGATTTTCTGCTCATTGCCCAATAAGTCAATTCGCTACACTTTCACCTTTTTAATCTCCATTCCTATCGCTCTCTCTCTTTCTCTCTCTCTCTCTCTCTCTCTCTCTCTCTCTATATATATATATATATATATATATATATATATATATATACACATGTTCGAAACATTTCACCTTTTTTGCTTCCCGTCCTTGTTCTAATCCACACGAACAGAGACAGAGACAGATACACATACAAGGATGTAATTTCACCTCGCATTTATAGGATACGGCCTCCTACCCCCTTCCCCCCTGGCAATTTATTTTCGTCGCGCGCGAATCTACGCGCGCTTCTTAATAATACAGCTCGACTTAATGGTCTTTACCGCGACCCCGTTAATCCTTTATGCCCTCGTCCAGCGCCCCATGCCGAACGGCTCCTCCTCCTTCTCCGCGTGCGAGACACAGTCGTTATGTATAAACGTCGCGATCTTTCAACTCGGCGCGGGCGCGCGCAGCACTCGAGACGAAAAACAGGGCGATTATCTTCAAACGCATGTGCATGTATATATATATATATATATATATATATATATATATATATATATAGAAATGAATGATCATGTATATATATATATATATATATATATATATATATATATATATATATACGCGGAGAGGAATGATGGCATGTTATTGCACGCGTATTATAGACTCCCCGCCCCCACCCCGTGTCCGTTTAGTATGTTTATATTCGACGAGCTCTGCACAGCCGCGGGATATTTTTGAAATATGTAGATCGGTCGTACACTGCAGTTTGCGCGCGTGAATGCCCATCATATCATGAACGTGTCGGAGTCAAGGCGAAAGAGATTCGAAGAGGATGAAATTAGAGACTATTTGTTTTGTTTTTGTTTTTTTTTGTCAAAGTTTCAGTTTTTAATTCCAATAGACTGGGAGATTGGTCGTTCAATTGCTCGAGAAAGTATTCAGTCCTTAATCTGGATTGGGTGAGGTTTTCTGCTTTTTTCTCGAAATTTTCTCAAGAGATTTCTCAATATTTTTTGATTCACTTAAGTAAAGGTTCAATAATCTCTTGATACATATAGTCTACGTACTGAGTGTAATACGGAAAACAAACAAGGATTATATTCCCTAGAGGAAGATCTTTTAAAAATTATTAAATAAATGATAATATTGGGATTTATTGTTTATCGCTATCTAGAAACTTTCAGCAATGCCTAGAATACGGAAGCTTACAAAAATCTTCAAAATACTACACTTTCAGGAAGGACGGTAGATTATGTTCAGAATTGTCATTTTTTCCGAACGTTCGAACTTTCTACTTTAAACAAAATTTGGACATTTTTAATAAGGACTGGTTATTTTCAGGAACATGTCACAAGTTTTACATTGGAGTTCGAGATTTAAATATTAGGATGCCAAAACGAAAACTGCATTGTCAGATTTATTCACGTCGGTGACCCATCGTTGAATAGTGTTACTCGTCTAATTTTCGCATTCTTTTATATATACAAAAACTGTAAACAATCACAACGTACCATAGCATCAAATGAACTATCTCAATCCTGATCACTTAGTAGCTGGGTCTTCGAGGAATCATCAATCTCTAAAAATAATAGGAAATCTAACAAATAATAGAACTTTCTTACGACAGTATTTCACGAATATTAAACATTATAAGTGGAACGTTGAAAGATTAGTCGAACTGCGTCAGTTTAAGGATGCGAAATACATTCATTTAAAAAAAATTCAAATTTTAATTGTATTTAATTGTATTTAATTGTACGATTAGGTAATAATACATTATCGATCAAATTAAGTTTTTCGATTGATTTGCTGCTCTTATCAAGCTATAAGGTGTATAAAAAATCGAGAAATTATTAAAAACTAAGTGATCCAAATAAACGTCTCATCATTTTTGAGCGTATACTTACCTTATAAAGTCCAACGGATCGATAATTTTCTCGGGCAATATACTTGTTTATCAATGGGCTCGGAATGATAAATCTGATCGCTGGTCTTTTGCGCGCTTCCCGGGGCTGTTACTTAGAAACGAATCTAATACAAATCTGCGTGTCGCGGAAATTTTCGAAAAATTCCGCGCAGTTGCATAAGACACCCTATATTAAATATATTGTATATATCGTATATTCTTTGTCCGCGGCATACAACCACAGCTTTTTTCAAATTAAGCCTTCCTATGCCGGCTAATTAACTCCGTCATTTCTGGCAGAGGCCCAGCGAATCGCATCCAACATATGCAATCGACGTATATGTGTGTATATATATGTGTGTGTGTGTGTGTGTGTTTTCGTTTGTGTGTGTGTTATATATATATATATATGTCTATTGTACTCTAAAATGACGCTCGATTGGCACATGTATAGAAAAATATATTGTGCGACGCTTCCTGCTTCCTTCTCTGATTTTTTTGGCAATAATTTCTCCTCGTCCAGCTTCTCTGGTGCTGCGCGACCTATACACGTGGGGAAGTCGAGTCTGCGAACCGGAACAGAAACAAAGACATCAAAGTCCCGGAGTGCCGGCCCGCATGAGCGGTTAATTATGCCCTGCACGCGCCGGCAGTTCGACAGAGGTGGGTTTGTAAATCGAAGCGTGATATATATATATATATATATATATATATATATATATATATATATACTCAGCGGAGTTGCACAACTCGTTTGCGAGTTCGCGGAAAAATCGCGTTCTAGACATGAGCAGTCTTTGACCGAGAGTTTCTTTTTTTACCTTTTGTCGTTGCTTAAGTTGTGCCCATTTTGGAAATGGGATTTTGATAATGCTTGAATGGTGAAATGCTCGCACGAGTTTTTAAGAGCGACAGACTACCATTAAACTACAAAATAAAAAGAGGAAATTCCGTTCTACAAATATGAACATCATTAGTTATAATTCGAGGGCTCTAAGAAATCTTTAAATGTGTACTACTTTGTACTACTACTGAATTTGTTAAAGTATCAATAGCGAGAAGTACATTTTAACACTAATAAATAATAATACATATCTAAATCTATCAGACAAATGGTAATTACTTATCTGAACAATATGTAATTTTTTTCAACCTATTCGAATTGAATTTCGTCTATTTCTACCATAAGTTATATTTAAAAATCAAATTTTTAAATCCTAGCTTATTTGATTCCTTTCTGTCAATTGATCTCTCTAGTAAATGAATTCGTAGATTTGAAGTATATTGCTCACTAAAGTTTCAAGCGGATTAAAGTGGCTGACGAAAAATATTTAAAAAATTTTCTATTTATCACTTTTTGGTAGAAAATTTTGAAAACGTTCTTGAATCCACACCGTTTGACAGATTGCCTCGAAACTTTTCGTCAGTCTTAAACACAGCTAAATGAATTTTAACTGTATTTAAGGCATCCTTTAATCAATTAATAATTTATGTTACAATATATAAATATTATTCAAAATAAGGGACTTATTTTAATAAAGTAAAATTACAGTAAATCGGTATGAAAGTCTAGTCGACAGCCCATTGTCTAGTTTATCTAGACTCCTAAAAATCTAGGTAAGTCTATTTATACAAGAAGACATGAAATCTTCATTAACATATTTGAAATGTTCTTCCTTTTATATATTTTTCAATTGAAAGACAATGAGCTCCCTTAAATCAAAAGCAATCGATTCTCTTTGGACGAAGGCACGACCGACACTCAAAGGTTTTCTCGCTTTGCCTTTTCGCCTATTCCGAATTCCGTCCACGCGCCAGCAACCTCCGCCCTTCCGACCTTCCTTTTCGCGATTATTGGCGTGCAGACTGGCTATTTATAAGCACGGTGTGGAGAAGGGCGTGGTCTATGTGTATGTGCGTATAGAGAGATAACATAAACATTGTATACGTGCGACTACTCTCAAACCCATCCTGCGAGCTTCTCTTCCTATATATACTCAATATGCAAATCGAAAGCATGACTAACGTCGATCGCCCGCTACATCGGTATTAAAGCATGTTTGATATTGGTGAATGGAAATCTACGTATGCCATTTTATACAAATAGGACGATCTGGGGGGGGGGGAGGCTGGTTTCGCTCTGAACAGCCTAACGCAATTGATGACGATGGTTTGTTCCAAGGACTGATTGCTCGATTTTGTTTCTTGAGTCTTACGAGATTCTTTTAATTGTACGCGTGTGTGGGTTTGGGGCACGTACGCTAGCGTTTCGAAGCTGCAAAACGATCGCATTTTTCTTAATCCAGCCTTTTTCGTTTTGCGATTACGTGCAAATTACACAGAAATTACGAGATCGTTAAATAACTCTAGGACATACTTTAAATTGTTTCTTTAAATGTGACTATTTTTTACCCAATCGAAGTATTTATCTTGTGACATACGTCATCTGTATGACAATTGACAATAATTAATCCTAAGAATGTATTTATATGATGTAATTTATAAAATATGCATAAAATTATGTATTGGTTCATAAGTATCGAATATGATTTTACGTGTAGGATACTTTTAGCTTGCATATGCTTTCGAATGTGGTTAATAGAACTGAAATAAATTTTTTTTTTATTTTCTCGGTAATTCCAGTTTCTATATAGAAATTCAGAATTTGTTCCTCATAATATAAAAATACGAAGAGATTGAATTCTATTTAAAATAGGATTGTATATTATTATCCTAAACAATTTCTACGGCTTTAAAGAATAAAATTCAAGATTAATATAATATTAGAGTATATTATAAGGTTTCTTGCGTCGTATACCTTTGTCTATATTATTTGCAAATTATGAAAGTAATCCCAAATTATCCGATATGGGACGACGTGCAAAGTTCTATATGCCATACGAAGCATCAATCAGAAACTGTCAATATATATATATATATATATATATATATATATATATATATATATATGTATATATATAGACAAAGTAGCGACACGCCTATGGAGTTAGTTCCATGCATGACCTTGACTGATGGACTGATATGCTTACTATAAATTTTTACTACCCAATGAGTGTCACCGTGACCCATGTAATGATATTCCTACTATAAATATACTTCATTTAGGAAATAAGGTTTACGAAATTGAAAAAAGCTTAATAGAAGAGTAATATATCTTCTAGCAATACGTCTAATGCCAAGAAACTCGAAGGGCTCTTCCGTTTTGGCACATAAACTGTATCATTTTTGTTCAACCTCTCTCTAATTTCGGTGTTTGTACAACTTAAGTCTGTGTTATTGATGCTAAATGTGGCTATGGATACAAGAGGACTTTATGACAAATAGGACTTTTATTCTGATTTATTCGCTCTTTCTTTCGAATCAAAAGTTAACCTATTCCAGTGTTCAGCATATAATACTACGTTAGGTCTAAGGGTATATGGTGTCATTTCCCAAGATTGCTACACACAGTCTATTTTAGTATAAATCTAAATTCTTCGTCAGTATTTGACAGAAACAGGTTTATAATAGTTATATACTGAAAAAATCGACATATCTATTGAAACGATCCATGTACTTTAATACTAACTATTTTATAAAAAAATCATTGCTTACCAAAATAACTACAAATTCATGGTTTTTTATTAGATAAATTTTTGTAGTATTATTACAAATACTTCAAGTGAATAATAAAACAACAATATATTTTTCTCTATGTGGGATATGGATTGAAGTACATAGGTTCAATGTATGTATCTCATTTGGAATGAAAATTCAAATGCACCGGATACAATACTCATTCACAGTTAAGGCGCGGACTCGTACAGAAGTATAAAGAAGCTAAAGATATTGTAAGTCACAGTCAGAAGGTTTAATGAGAGCAAGGAAAAGGTAAAAAGAGAGGGCACGGGAGAAATAGAGAAAGAGAGTGGGAGAGGGAGAGAGAGAGAGAGAGAGAGAGAGAGAGCGCGAAGGGGATTTAACTTCCACGTTTACGCTAGAAAAGCCGAAGATTTATGTCGCGACGTCGCGTCTAGGCGAAACTGGACGCGGAGCGCGACGCGACGCGCCGGCGCGTCGTTCTAATAATTTTCCCCGTATAAACGCACGTGCGCGCGGCTACTGCGCCATTGACCCGAGTCGTTTGTCGGCTTCTCGCGGGCTGCGAACGATAAAAACCTCGCTCCCCGTATATATTTATGCAGGCTGGTCGGAAGCTCGCGCGGATTTATCGGCGTCCCGGTGCTGCGTTCTAAATTTCAGGTATGTATAACGACGGGATTTCAGTCGGACAGCGCGGTGCGATAAATCCGAGGATTGTTTTGCACTTTTACGGGACGGGTAACTTTTTTTTAATTTTTTTTAAAGAGAATCGGCACAAGGTCGAGGAGCACACTTTAGACGAAACTTAGAAGAAAGTTTAGAATTTTCAATGCTTTTTTTATCGCGTATGCTTCATTGTCTAACAGATATTGCTTTATTATTATACTAATTATATATTTCGTCTTTATATTTATAGGGAAAAGATAAGGCCTAAGCTTAATTAATAATAAGAAGCATAGTCTGATTGAAAAATTTATCCTGCCCCGTTCGTTACTTTTACGAGTTTTTTTTTCACATAAATTACTTCCTCCTTATCGGCCGTCGTTTACTGGTCGCAATTACTTCTTTCCACCGCTATACGATGGTAATACACCGACCGTTTTTTTTTTCATGACCAGCAGTTTCATTCAATACTTTCTCCTTTCCATATTTTTCTTTATGCAACTCTATTAGCAAAAAAGAACTGATAACGAAAAAATATATATAAGAATAATGTACATATGCAACAAATATTAAATATTCTTGTATAACTGTTGAAAACGTACAGAAAGCAGTTTTCTGTTTTAAAAATTGAAAAAATTCAATAGTACATATTTCAAGCAATTTTATCGTTATTTCGATTTCTTTGGCTATGATCACTAATAATTTTACGTCATGAACTTGGACTATAATAAGTTAAGATGTGATGTATATATTCATATACGTTACCTTCTCCTGGAATTTGAAGTATTCAAATGTTTGTGTGTGTGTGTGTGTGTGTGTGTGGGTGGGTGGGTGTATGTATTTATATTCATATATATTACTTTAATATTTTTGTACTGATATTTTATTTTATTTGCTTGCTTTTGTTGTTAACAAATAAAAATATAAAATGTTCTTTATTTTACGTTATACTAAAAAACATAAGGTAAACAGTATCTGTTTTATGCTAAAATTTGTGATTTAAGTCGCTAGATTTAATGGAAACTTATTCTTATACAAATATTTATATATTTAAAAAAATTATGGAACAATGAAACCTAGTCAAATGCACAATTATGGAGCATAAAAAATTTTTATCACTTCTTCAGACCTCACAATATATTGACTAAATTTTAATTTATTAGTTAATTAATAAAAAAAACTATCAATGGATTGTCATCATATGTATATTAAGCGTTTCATTATGTCATAAAAAATAGAGCATATCTTCTAAAATGCTTGCTTTACCACTTGCGCGATCATGTCCTCTATCCTGCTCGTACTTCGCTGCATATCTCTCTCACTCTCTCTCTCTCTCTCTCTCTCTCTCTCTATACACATACACACACACACACACACACACACACACACACACACACACACACACACACACACACACACACACACACACACACACACACACACACACACACATCTATATATATTAAAAATGAGTACTGCTTGGTGCAGCAGCAACTCGGCTCCCTTACGCGCTCTTGATTATGCCATAAAAGAGAGCGAGGCGCCGATCGGCTCTCATTCTCTCTCTATCTCTCATTCTCTCGATCCTTTTTCGAGCGCATCGACGATCTTATCGTCGCGGATCGCCCGGCAATGCAGTTCCCCATTTGCGGCGCGTGCGCGCGTCATTGATCGCGCGGTCGCCTCTCGCGGAAGAGAGGTCTCTATCCGGCGCGCAATTAATCCGATTTACGAGCCGATGCGCCTTCCTCCCGTAGAGCTGCGCCTCTGCTTCCCCGGGGGTAAATTGAATTTTTCACAAGTGCCGGGGCGATCGAGCGAGCAAGAGAGAGCAAGAGAGAGGAGGCAGGAGATAGTAGCCGTTCAGGTTTATGAAGAGACTCTCTCTTTTTTGTTGTAATGCTTTTATTTTTGTACGACGTTAATCGTCTTGCAATTCTCTCTCTCTCTCTCTCTCTCTCTCTCTCTCTCTGTATCTGTCTCTCTACTTATTTTTATCTCGGTGTGCCGTTAAATGCGCTTAATTATACAGTCTTGCAAATGGGTCTGCTTTAAATGGGCTTTACCACAGCGATGATGGAAGAAACGAGGGTGCTGTGCCGGTAGGAATACATTATCGACTTTATACCGGTGTAAAATGAAGATTGAAAAATAATATAGAAATCTGAGCTTTTTATTCTTTAGTTTTTCTGTTTCTTTTTTTAATAGGACAAAATTTACGTATTCTATTGAAGATGTCTTTAGAATTGATTAGGCTGGAAAATGGTTGTAACAGGACTAATGTAGAACTGAATTAGAATGTACAATTTGATATTATAAAGTAATAATATAATTATTATTCATGTATTTTCACTTTATATTTCAGTGCAGTTTAATTAGAAATATAATATATTTTATTAATAAGTAATTTGAAAGTTTTTCAAAGCAAGTAAAGATGATATGACCCTTATATTATTCTCATTGGTTAAGTGTCAGATTTGGAAAAGGAATTTGCTATAGAGGTCTTCTCAGTCATTGAGAGAGCATTTCATCAGAGCACAAATGAAATCATCAAAGCCGTGCTAATAGGTCACGCCGTAACAGGCATGTTAGCGAACTGGATCTGCTACTTGCTGAGTAATTGGGATAAAACCTCTACACAGAAAGATACGGTGATTAACGGGACTATCAACTCTCAGCGTCCGCAGGGATGAATGTCCTGTAAATCTGGACTAACTAGACATGGAAGATCTATTACAGTGCCTTAACATTGACAGCTACCCGACACTAGACTACGCGGATAATGTCTTTATAAATAAGCTCTCAGAGTGATAGAAATTTAATGCAGCAACACAAACATCGCGGTGAATCTGAAGAAGACTGAAGTGGTTAATTTCATGAAGAAGTATAAATAGAAACCTGTTTGTCAGAAACCATGAATTAATCATTTTGTATGAAGCAAATATCTTAGCGTTATCTTGGATTGAAAACTGAACTGGGAACACCGTGTACAGTAGCAGTTCACCAAGATAATAATAGTCGATATATTTACGTATTGTAAAAGCTGAACAGTTAAATTTACGATATGAAAGTATAATTATACAATAGTTCGTTAGATATCGCTGAGACATTTTGGAATCGCTCAGAGGGCTCAGACTAAGAAATATGATCAGATTATCATTTACATATTATATATAAGTATGTTACTTGGAGTGAAGTATAATAATAAAAAAATTGGTGGACTAAAAGGGGAAAATAAATATATACTCGGCTACCAAGACATTTGTACAACCGAGAAATCCTCCAATTTATAGATATATAAATCTACGGAAATGTTTATTCTTGACTGGATATTTGTGTAACACTACCGTGCAAGTGATAAGAACTTCTGAGGTACCAGAACTGGTGTCAATGAGAAAATTGGTAGCATGTGGCTTTCATTTCGCATGACAAGCCACGCGACCGTGTTATTGGTTAAATTAGCAGATATTTTTCTCACGGCTTAGGCGGCTGTGAAGCGGACACTACTGAAACAGAATATTTAAGCTGGGACCAAAGCAGATATTAGCTATTGTTCGGTATCACTAGCATCGATAAGAACTTTGATGAGAAGCTTTTCGAGCATTCATTGATAGGAAATATTCAGAGAATGTCAAAACATCAAGGCGATTTTACGTATATTTATAAATGCCGTGGAAACGGATGATCTGATTTATTTGAACATTTCTTACTTCCATTACTAAAAATAATAGTTATATATTTCCTATGTCACATTATTTATTCATCTATTTATTTATTTCTTGTACACTGAATTGATATTAATGCGATAAGTTTTTCATTATAGTAAATAACCACAGCTTTCTGTCGATTGGAAATTTGTATATGTTGTTACATATTTGTGACTAAAATTTTCTTTTATAACGTAGCGAATGAGTGATAAATTTATAGATATTAAACGGTATGTGAGTAAAAGAAATACATACTGCTAATAGCATATGAAATTCGTATTATAAATTAATTCATGATTGGAACACTGCGAAAAATAACGTAAATTTCAAATACACGATCTTAACCAAATGATAGATATTAGAACACCAGCAAAAATTTATTACTTTGGCAAAACGATAGTATCATGTTTCAATATGAAAACGAAATATGAAATACAATATACAATTGTTTGTAAGTAGCAAGAGTATTTTTCACAAATTCATAGCTTAGGAAATCGTAATATACAGCTTTCTGATTAACGACCAATATTGTAATTTTTATAATTCAAAAGATGAACTTTAATTTAAAACTCACCTTGTGTGGAGTTACATCCAATTAAAAGAATACAATACTTCCAAAAGCTGAAGTTCCGAGCATGTGTTTGAAATAAAGCTTTTCTTTAATCGACCTTTGAGAAAGTTAGAGCGTTTTGAAAAACTGTTAAATTTGATACTAAATTCGTAACGTCATAAGTTTTTTGAATAGTGTATACATGGCATAAGTATACTGACTGTACTATTAAGAAAAACAGATTTTATATATAGCATTTTATTAAACAAACAAACTCTGTTCTTTCCTTCAATTTAAAAAAGAGCAATCAAAAAAAATATTGTTTCGTTGGCATTCCCATAATGTAAGCTTGACTTTAAAGTTTAATTTTAGGCCGTTATTTATACAACTTCTGGACTTCAATATAAATCAATTGCTAGTAATTGCAAATCATGAGCAGTTCGGGACGTCAATAGAAATCAATTATCAAAATCTATTTTACTGATCACTACTAGTAGTAATTATGAAACGCAGCCATACATAAACATATTTTGAGATGAGGTAAAAGAAAAACCAAAATTATAGGTTACCCCGTGTAGTTGCAATGTTGCAATCAAACAAGAACTGTTCTTTATATATTATTAGAATAAGTGCGTGTTCTACTTTTTACATCTTTTCGCATTATTCGACGTATTTTTCGAAAATTCAACAAACGAAAAATAATAATGTGCGCGAAAATTTTTAAGTGGAACACGACATAAAAGAACAATCTTTTAATTAAGCGAAAAAATTTTACGCGGCTATCCCCTTGCGAGAATAGTTTTCGAGCGCTCGATTCACTACTCTCGGGAGCCCGCGCGTCCGGGAACCGGTGAAATCTGAAAAATTCCTTAATTATCTCGCGTTCCAGGCGCGAGCGAACCTTTGTCTTTAAAGTGGAGGAAGAATTTCTTCCCTTTCATCATTGCCCCTTCCCCCGACCTGTCTTGACCATAAACCCGCCGCGGGAGGTGACGAGGGTCGCGAGAAGGGGGGGGGGAGGCAATTTCAGGTATTTTCCACGTGCGAGCCCGTACATACGCGCGCCGATAATTATTTAGAATTCAAGGAGCCAGTTTCGTTGTCGGCAATTACGGAACTTTGCGCGAAACAATTACTCCAGCCGGCGACCCGGTCCGTCGTGATTTATCCGTCATTGTCAAAAACTGCCAGCTTATACGTAACGAATTTACGAGGCTCGCGCGCACTTAACGAAATTACGATAATAGCGTGACTTGAAGCCGACGCGGCGCGGATCCACACGGCGAATGCTTCGCTTGGTCGATTAGTCACACCGGACCCGGGAGATACCTAGGCGCCTGACGTCTTGATATATATATAGGAAGGGGATTTTTGATGGATGAATGTCGGCGTTGTGAGTTGACTCGGCGAAAGAATGCTGACCCTCTGATATATATATATAAATATATCACATCGAAAGACGAGAGAGTATAGCACGTTCAGATATTATTTTAACAAGGTTGATCGTTAGACCGAAGCGTTGCGTCGTTAGAGGAATCCCGAGGGCTGGTATAACGAGGGGAGGGACGGAGTATCGTGCGCATTTTTTTCTATCACTGAGTTTGTCCTTTGCACCTGAGGTACGCCATTACCTCAAACCCATCCATTTAAAAAAGGCGGTTTGTGGGCGAAATTTACGGCAGTTTGTGGATTAATATATTATTGGAGTTGTTCAGTTCGAGAGCATTTGGTACGATTTGAGTAAATTTAATTTATTAAAAATAATAAAATTAATCAACTAAATTCAATGCTGGTGAATTTGGTGTCTTGACGTTTCGAAGCGCTATGGTTCATCATTAGGAACTAAGCTCTAAACAAACAAACATCAGTTTAGTTCCTGAGGATGAATCGTAGCGGTTCGAAACGACAAGACACTAAATTCACTAACATAGAATATAGTTTATTATTTTTATTATTTTTATTTTATTTTATTATGATTGTATTCTACTATTTTTCATTTTTAATCTAATTTATTTTTAGTAATAAGTTTTATTTCAGATTCTTTCGGGATGATAATAAACAAGGACAGATGGACTGTCATTATTTTAATTAATGTATTATATTGTAAAGACTGTAAGAGCGATAAAAATATTTATTAATTTAATTCAAAACAGTCGTCGTAAGTACAATTTTTAATTCTAATTCTGGATGCAGTTTCTTACAGTAAGTTCAGTTACTTAAGTACATAGTAAGGTTAATGATATATACTATAGTTCTCACACAAATGAAAATGATTCTACAAAGAAAATTATATACTATAATGCATTAAAGAAGGAATGGTAGATCTGGGCAAATATTGTTCGATATTTGAGACTGTCTCTTTTTGTGCAAATGATAATTTTATTTACCTGCTTACTTTTTCAGTGAAAAATTTATTTAAAATATATCGTCAGTTAAACGTAGAATTAAATACACAAACAACCAAATAAAAGGCCTTCTTAGAAAATCAATCTTAAATTTACGGGTGCGTAGTAAGGATCTTCAAAGAAACATTGATCTCTTGATTTGTTTTTAAAGCATTTGTATTCTCAAATATTTCAGTGTATATAAATGTTATACTGACATCCCGTATGAAAGGACATACAGGCAGTATATATTCGTCCCAAAAGGATAAAATGGTCCGTAAATATGTGAAAAATTATATAAAATGTCTGTTCAGCATTCAAGTTTTTTAGATTCAGTATATACAGCGTCAAAAAACTAAACTATATATTCTTATAGAATTACCCGTGAAAATTGTTAGCTGCGCGAAGTGAGTAGCAATAAGGCAAAATAATTAGCATGAAACTAATGGCATTGTTTGAAAAATACCTGTTCTTGATAAATTTTTTTTAATATACATGGCGCCCCTATACACTAAATCCCTTGGAGTATGATTTGACAATATTATTTCCATCGAAAAAAAAATGCATTATTTTCACTACAGACGCCTATATGCGCAAGGTACATATCGCGCGCATTATCCCGGAACGTTTTAAACTGTTATAATTCATAACTATATTTAAAGAACATCTTAAAATATGAGAAAACCTTTTTAAGGCAAAGAGTTCCGCGATAATCTCGCTGGACGGAGCAATAAATAAGCGACGATAATGAGCTCGATTTTCAAGAAATTAATGGGGGCCCAAGTGTATATTAAACCCTTTCGAGTGCTCTCTCACCCTTGAATATCCGTATGATAAATGTCCAGTTTGTTCGAAAAAGGAAGAGCTCGGGCATTCGGAATTTTTAACGATATGTACATATGTATGTGTGTATATATGTGTGCATGTAGATATGTATAAATTGGTTGTTTGAAATGGTTTCAAGTCGATTTGCCTGCTAGATAT
This sequence comes from Sycobia sp. Sy_11, assembly GCA_018907035.1. Lineage (NCBI taxonomy): Eukaryota > Metazoa > Arthropoda > Insecta > Hymenoptera > Epichrysomallidae > Sycobia > Sycobia sp. Sy_11. The sequence continues at coordinate 1,475,799 of JACCIC010000134.1, read as the reverse complement.
ATATATATATATATATATATATATATATATATATATATATATATATATAATCTCTAATTACGTCGAACGGAATATTTATGCCCATCTCACGGATTTATTGCGCCGGCGGCGGCAGCCGTTATTGGAGGAAAAAAGGGGATCATCGCGAGCGTAGTCGCGCGATGTAAGTTATTGCGCTCGTCGACTTTTAATATTCGGATTTAATTTATTTATAAGATGATGCGCATGCGCGTACATACGCAAGCACACGCCTCGATGCAGCGTACAAGAGAACGAAGATGATAGAGGCGAAAAACAAAAACGAGTTTTAAGTTGAGCGCGGGACGATTTAACCGAGCAATTTCTTATTCGCGTTTTTGTTTTTATCAATTTCAGCGAAATAAGCCCTTTTGCTCTTGCGGAATTGGTCGATCAAGCATCGGAATTCGCGCCCGCGCCTTCGTTTGAAATAACTCGTATACTGCGCGAAATCGCCTCTAACAATATCGCGTATATCTGTATAGAATCGGTCCTAACATGAACTACTCTCGCCGGTTATACTTTAAGCCTCGAGTCCTCGGCTAAAGTCGACAACGAACGAAGAAAATGCTCAAATATCCTCGCTGCTTTGTTGCGAGCCTCAACGTCACGCGACATTTATTAATCGCCGTCACGCTCTGTAAAGCGAGCGCGCGCGCGCGCGCGCGTTCTCATAAATATCCGAGTAAATATTCGTTTCGCGCTTCGCAGGTAGAGTGGAAGGGGCAGCGCGTTAAAAAGAAGGATGCTTTCCGAAAAACGTATAAATTTCGGCAGAATGATAATGCAATAATTTTGTAAAACAAAGCTTTGCTCGGTAGACCCGGCGTCGAGCATCAACGAAAAGTTTATATAGAACGATGAAAGAGTGATGAGAGCTAAGAGGTGTAAGGGGGAAGTCAGAGACTTTACGATTGAGAGTGATATTTTACGTTGAAAAGTTCGCTTGGATCGCAAAAGAATACTTTTCAGAATATCAAATTAAAAGAGTATTAAGGCCTCTTATCAGTTTAATATTGAGATGAGTAGGGTGGATAAATATTAATTGTAACTGGAGTGTATATTTCGCTTTAAATGGATTGCTGGGGTTGTCAATGCATTGATAGATGGATGCTATTTTGGGACATATAGCAAAAAAATCGAAAAGATCAAAGAAATACTTATTGGATGACAATTTTATTTGTAATGAAAGTAAAAAGCAACTTGGAAAAGAAGATGTGAAAAAGTTTAATTGACATCACTTTACATTTTTAGGTGAATGTATTTGCAATGATCAGTGTCCGTAGCACTCTGTATATTCTAAACACAGTAGATAACTGGCGAATTATAACGATAGATATAACTCTCTGATCATAACAATGTTTTACAATACATTCTTTATTAAGTTTACATAGAAGTATTTGTTTTATTTTTTTTCTTCCTACGTCTATAGGAATAGATCAACTATGGTGTTATGAACGAGTCCAACAGAATATTTAGCACAAAATACTTAATGCTCGTTTATCGATAAATTTGTTCAACTTGTAAAAAGCCCTTTTTCCGTTATCAATTCTGTTATTTTCGACTCAACCTGTAGTATGAAGTTAAATCATATTTCGCAGTAGGCAACATTATCTTTCATTAGTTAACTTAAACATCGAGCATTACGACGATACTTTGTAAGATCGTTATCATAAATATAAGAATCCAATCTTTTGATTAGCAGACGTTTAATAGGAATTTTTGCCAAAGACCATATGGATGTAAAATTTATTTTATCAGTTACTGTTCGTATTGATTATTTTCTGAAGACTCAATAAAGATAATCTAAAGGAGCATACATTTTGAAGACATACTTGTAAGTCTGCCTTATCCCGTATTTATATTTAAAAGCAAGTTTATAACTGCTATTATTATATGCTTTTATTACAGATTATAAATTAGTTATAAATAAGATCATCGTTTGAAAATTATAATTTCAATTTATATTGACTTTTTCAGCGAGATAGTGACAGTACTTGCGCGTTTTTTTTTTATTAATATAAATCTGATGTATTCCATGAATACCATGTACTGATCTTTCGAAAATTATCGACGAGAGAACGTTGAGGGTTAACAGTGGATAAAATTTTTCGCAAATACTTCGATCATTATTTTCCACGCTTTTATTCTAATTGGTTTCGTCTTATCTATTTAAAACGTTGTATATACATGTTCAATAACAAATTTGAAGGAAATAATTCAGGTTATGACCACTGCGTGGGGCTGCGTGTGTTTAGACGCGACCAAGCGGTTATAGGATTTGATGAACAAAGTGAATTTACAGTCGGCATCAAGAGCCTCCCCCCTCCCCCCCGCCGAGTCGTATTTCGTCCGCCACACTGACACACTTCTGCCTCGATCAAAGCGTATTTATTTCTCTCCCACTCTCTCTCTCTCTCTCTCTCTCTCTCTCTCTAGCTCTCACTCTCCCTTCCCCCGAGTAAATTATCGCTCATTCTTATTTTGCATCGTGGCGGCGTCGGTGGATATTCTGAAATTTTAGAGGCCGACGGAGCTCGGAATTTCATCGTCGATCGCGGGTCTGGCGGCGGAAAATTGGCAAGCAAGCAAGCAAGCAAGCGGCGAGGGACGCGGCAAAGGGGGGGCGCGCGCGGCTGTACAATTGCGACGAGGATCGAGACAACGCTAGCTAATTGCGAGCGCAGCGCGCGGAAAGGACGCGGAGGAGCTTCGAGATTAGAGAGGAGAGCCCGACGATGGCGGCGGGCGGGCAGAGGGGAAGGGGGGCTAGTGGGATTTATCAACCTTTTGCTGCCCGTCCATAGAATCAGAGGCAAAATTATATGCAATTGTACGGTGATTTATTTCATTTACGGTCTGTCGTTCCAGTTTCGTTCCCGGAATAATGCGATTGCTTTTTTCTCTCTCTCTCCTTACCAATGGCTACGGAATCATTTATCATCCTTAATAGTTGCCGACGTACACGTGGCACGAATGCGTATAAGTGGATCAATGTAAAATTATTGCGAAATAGTTCATTATTACGGCATAATAATGAGGATGCGGTGTATATTTCAATTGAAAATGATAAAAGAGTACGTTATATATATGCTTATACTGAGAGAAGATTTTCTTAAATTGAATGAAATATGTGCTTTAATAAGTTATATCACTAAAATATTTTATTCAATTAACAACGTATGTTTGGAATATTATAACAATGTCAGCCATTTATTAAAATTTTTTTGGAACAAATAAATAGTTTCTTCATTCAATGAAATATTATATACACGATTAAAATCTATATTTCATTGTATCTGACTAATTGGATTCTTATATTATATATGTATGCTGTGTGTCGAAAAACGGATATTTCTGAGAAATCGGTATTTACGAAATGCAATTAATGTATATTAACGTTTAGAAGATAACAAATATTTTTTATTAAATGTAGGTGAATTAGTAATGAAACTTCAAAATAATAATAATTTATAGTTAATCAATTTAACGATAAAAAACTTGTCGATATGAATAAGAAGTCTAATGATCCAGCTGTCGACAACATTCAATAATGTCAAACTACAATGAACTCGACAATTGAAAATACTTATTCTATTTTAAATATTCGTGCAAGTTTTTTTGCGCATAAATGAAATAGTCAATTCAATAGCATAGATGTTAACATCAAATTCAGTTTATCAATGTATGTTTAGGATACGGGCACTCGTCATTTTATCCACGAACCGAGCAGGTGTCTTGGGGCGACTAATAAAATTGCCTTTTTATTTCGTTCCATAGTTTTTATATATTACGCGGATAACTCGACCATTAACTTGTTATAGATTATGATATATCAAGATTTGTACACTTATTATAGTAATATTACAATCATTTAATATCCAACATTTTCACTGTTCAAATTCGTGCCTAACGAATCTTCTCAATATCATTTTGTGCTGAATAGAAGCCTACGATAGCTCGATCGCTGAACGAAAGGACTAGGAATTTAGTGATACGAGTTTATGTCTCGTAGTCTACGGATTGATAAAGCACCCATGTAAAAACTTACATATGTACTTTATTTACATGATAGATGCCTATAGTTAATTAGCATTACTATTTAAAATCCTAAATAGAGTGACGTTAAATAAAGTAAGAAAAAAATTTGTTTCGCAAGTAACCATCGGTTTCTGCTTATTCCTTCTGTGTCGCATAATTAAAATGAAAGCTAAGATGTAAATGAATACATAATATAGGTATTGAATATTGTTGTTGAATTGTAATGGATATGATCTGTAGCCCTCTATAACTTTTATTTGATCGACTAATAAATTATCATAATTAGACATTCTGTATCAAAAAATAAATCACTTAATATTTTTGTTGATTCTATTAGCTCTAAAAAACAGACTTAATAATATTCGTACAAACAAATAAACATTCATTTGAATAGTAGTGAACGTTCGAGTGATGCTAGTACATTAAGCACGGTTCAAATGAAGATTTGTTTAATTCAATTTATATTAATTTATATTAAATAAATGTTAAATTTATTTACTAATGTTGAAATAAACGTTTCATTCATTTTTAATTTTTTTTTTCACATCGCTCGAATATTAACCAACCGAAAAAGTCCTCTTTAAAATGCCAAACGACCAGCTTCCTCTCCGAGAGGCTGGATGGGAGGGGGAGGCGATATCGACAAGACAACTGCACTTGGAGACCTGAAAAAAAAGAAGTGCTCTCGTTCCTCTTCGACTTGGGTTTGTATATTTAAATAGATCGCCTGTTCTCGGCGCGGGAAGACGGCCATTTGCGCGGGTTCTTCTCGAGAGGGGGCGAGACAGAGAGGCAGGGAGGGAGGCGACGCGACGCGACGCAAATCCACTTATATACGAACTCCAGCTCGAGATCGCATATACCGTGCGCGCGGGCGTTCCCGCGGTATCTCGAGGGCTGTGCAGTAGGTACTCTGTCCCGGCTGGCTCTCGCGACGCGCGAGCTTCCGCCGGCATTATAATAAGCAAGGCGTCCCCTCGGGTTTTATTCGTCCGAGTACCAGAGCCAGTTGCGGCGCCGCTGTGGAGGGGGGCAGGGCGAGAGGAGCGGCTGGAATTCGAACGATATCGACGATCGATCTAGGATCAGGATGGGTTTGCGTACGGGCTCGGGAATCGCGCGGAAAATTAGTTTCCAATTAATGAGCTTTGCTGGAGCCGATTTACATAGTTATAAATAGATATTTCTCGTTGCACATGCGTATACGCGGTTACCGATATTTTATTTAATGATACTAATTTGTTACGAACATATCGGTCATTTTAGGTAATTGACTTATACAATATAAGAAGTGTGCAATTTAACCGTTTAGTATGATATAGTATTTTTGGAAATATTCATATTTATGCATATAGGGGTCTGTCTAAAGATCGTTATCTTTCTGTATACTTCCGCAATCCTTATCGACATTATCAATTGCAAGTTGAACTTAATAAATTTTTCAGTCAGATGTATTTTTTCGGATCGCAAATTTATAGATTACAAATGATGCATATAGTACATTTATAGATTTAATTAACGGTATATGGCGATTGTTTCCGTATACTCTGGTCACCGAAAATATTAGATCAAATAATTCAATTAGCAATTCAAGCGAATAAGAGTTATTTTAAAGGAAATGTCGTCTGTCTATTTGTCATTTGTTGGAACGTCGCACGAAATTCTATTAGTAGAACCAGTCAGTAATGCCCAGACCTGATGTCCGTAATGTTTTTTTTTTTTTGTACACTGTAATAAGAACCTTATATTTTGATTATTTAATAGGTACAATAACAACTGATAGGCAGGGAATATTTTGATTATTTATAATCGCACTCAAATGCTAATCGAAATGATATATCACCAACTGCCACAACAAATTTACTTTTTGCCAGATAGTTTAAAATATTTAGTGTGTAAATGATTAATGAAATTATAGTGACAATAGAATTCAGGAATGAAATTCAATGCCCTTTTTTCGTCTATGGATAATGAGTATGTACGATAATAGTATTAAAATATCAGTTTCCATTGATTAATTTGATTAATTCCACTACCAATCAGCTTGCAAGATATATTATTTCTACATTACTTACGTTATTGCCATCGATTTCTTTCTGAGATCGTAAATTATATATATAGGATATCGATTTCCTTAGGATAACAGCTTCAAATTTTTTTGTTGCGTGAAGGTGAAGTGAAATTGACATCGATAGTTATATCGGAAAAGAGTAGTAAAATGCGCATACGACTAATATACGTATACTGAAAAGGGTAACATAATGATAGGGAAGTAATCACTAATCAGAACGCTATAATTAGAAGTCCAACAGTAATTTATCATATAACAACATCTTAGATGATTTAACTTCTACATAATATAGCTATTATTCATCGCGACATTAAATTTTTTAACAGAGTTATATCGGATAAATTACTTTATATCTTTCTTTATTGCTGAAGGTATTGCTAGATATTTTACTGCTAGATATCTTTCTTTAGGCTGAATGGATTCCCTCAACCTCAAACTACACGCGGGCGCGCGCGCGTACACACACCCACACACAATGCTTACATTTCTAATGAATATAACGAACTGGAGTCACATGGGGATAGTTCCTTTCTCCCTGTTCCTCATATATATATATATATATATACACTCGTGATCTCCCTCTTGGCTGACATCTAATGGGCCGGCTTTCCCATCGGCTCACTTTCATTGTCAACAACATTTCCGCGCGACCCTCGGCGAGCCGCTCTCTGCTTTATCGCCCCCTCCCCTCTATCGCCCTCTCTCGACCCACTCCCTACTACAGCCTTTCACTTTCGTTCGTTTATCCTTATCTGATATCTTCGCGGTGACTCCTACCCGCCCATACACACACACACACACACCCATATATATGCTTACACGTATACATTTATACGTGCATTTGTGTTTGTATGATCGCGCGCACGCGCCTCGGTCATTTCGTCGTGCCACGGTTCTTATCTTAATTCAAGGTGAATTTTAATTAGCGTTATAATCTAATTGGATTGACTACTAACCACAACGAACGGATGTTTGTATATTAACTTTTCTTCATCCTCCCGTCTTCCATAAACGTACTTATGAAACGTCTTTCAACGAATTAATCTTATTTGTAACGTCTTTTTAATCTTCTATCGTTGCAATTTGTAAATGTTTTCGACTGATATATATATATAAATTCTTTGCCTCAATTTCAACGGTTAATCGAAGAAAAAATATTGCGAATTTCGAATTGCCTACTTCATATTTTATAATGCAATATCCACAAAGTAATTCTAGAAAAAATTTCTATCAATAATTTATTAATAATATATTTATCAGAATACAACGATTAAAAAAAAAACACGCGTGACACTTCATATCGAGAATAGATTTTGTATTTTAGAAAATTTAATTGAAAAAATTAGAAATTAAACGGTTAGAATTCAATAATCTTAATCAATCGCGACGTTATCTTAGAGTATATTATATACGAATGATTTGAAGAGAAGATGGAATAACCAGAAGATGTGGATGACGATTCATTTTCTAAATCTGACTCAATCGATAGAAAGTCGAGGCGTATTATAGTTGGCGATAAGAAAATAATTTCCAAGATGCCGCGCGGCTGCCGCGTAAGTTCGCAATCCGTTATTTCGAAGCCGTAACGGCTCAAAAACCGTCGTAGAACAAGCCGCGCTCATTAGTCAGATTTTTCGTTGTTGAATCTTTTATAGGATACGTATGCGTGCGCGAACCAATAACATTGAACTATAGGCAGCTAGTCTTTGCCAGATTGCGAGACTTTCAGAAGTCTGCCCATTATTTCGGAAATTGCAGTAGAATTAAAAATTCCGTTTCTATAGTAAATTCGTAGTAAGCCGAAAAAACATTTTTCTCCTGAAAAATAAACATCGAGCGAGTGAGAAATCAGCGAAAAAACTATTATACAAAAAAAAAACGAGAATAAAGCGACATAAAGATTTTAAATAGGTCAGCGGTGAATATATTTTTAAAATATCCCCCACCCCCTCCTCCGATCCCAGAGCTGATCGTAAAAATGCATTTAACGATTTTCCGCGCAACTGTATTAACCTCCGACAGTCCATGTATTTATTTTATAATTTTCCATAACGTGCTCGACTCGTAAAAAAAAACTCTCTACGGTCATTGGAAAAAGGAGGCGGAGCCGGTGGCAAAAAGGCAAAATCCATTGCCAGAAGCACCGAAGGCCTTTTCCTATATATATAGATATGCGACGTATGAATTTTCGGCGCAGATCCTTGAACGTCGACTAATAACTAAAAATCAAGATGGCAAAGTGAATTAGAAACTAATTCATTTTGAATATATGATTTTTTCTTGTTAAAAATTTTCTTGGTAATATATAATGAATGTAAGATTACACAATTATATTGAAGTATATACGTGTTCTTGACAGAAACAGATCGTGTCAGTGGAAATGAAGTCATTGAGAAATTAAAAACTCCTATAAAATATCCGATAGTTTGCATAAACACTTCATAAATCCAGATGTGAAACGTAATACTTGACCGTATATGAAATCTTCATCGATCTTATAAATTAACCAAGATAATTTTTTGTAATAAATCGAGCGTAATTTAAAACCAACCCTTTGGTGCCGATTGGACTTAAAATTTATGATTAGTTGCCATCTATTTCAATCGAAAAATTATTCCAATAGGAATTCAAACCTGATGAGAATTATCGAGTAATTGACGACTATCCTTTTGAGCAGAAAAATGAACAGTTTTGGATTTCGATCTTGAATTTTCAACAAACATTAATTGGTCCATTTCCAGAATATCATTTGGAACGTAACTTCCCTTCTCCTTCCCCACCCGTTTTCATTCTTCTATGCCAATTGCTTCGTTCAAAATAAAATTAAAATAAAAAAGATCTCGATTCTCGAACAAAATCAGGGTTTCCCCTGACTCAACTCGTTCCCATAATATGCTGCGCACACATACACCACACATATTATGTACACAACGATATAACGTGTATACATATATATATATATATATATATATATATATATATATATTCTGTTCGCATTTGCACTGCATCCCATTGCCAGTAGCGAGCGCGAGCGTGCGATAGAGAAAAGAGAGCACACTTACATAGGAGCGCGCCACCGCGCACGTGCGCGATCGCGTAGTCGACGCGAGTAGTTTACATATATCTATGATGTAGCGAGCTTAGAGCCTCGCGCGGCTTCAGCGCGGCGCGACTTCCTCAAACGAGACTTGGGGCGCGGAGGGACCGGTCGTGCTCGCGTGTATATTTTGATATAAATATAAATATATATATATATATATATATATATATATATATATATATATATAGATTTCTGTTTCTATTTATCTATACATATGCATATGTATACGAGCGACCGCGACTGCGGGTTCTGCCGTTGTGTTTATTTCGTATATATGTAATATACCAACGAGAGCGACAAAGAGTGTCCATCGGGAATCTAAACACTGAGGTGTTGCGTGTCTGCAGGAAGGTGCAACAGCTGCACCGCCGGCAGAGCAGGCGCCGCGACCGGCCGCCGCGAATGCCGACGTGTGTACACACATAACATAAGTCAGCGGATCTGCCAAATTTCACGGGACGGCCAAGCGAGTGAGTTGGTTTGTGTCGCTGGCGTCGAATCGAATCGAGGAGGCCGTTTTTTTCGGCGAGCTATATACATACATACATATATATATATATATATATATATATATATATATATATATATATAAATACACAAACAAGAGTTCTCGTGGGCGCAGATCAAAGAAGAAACGTCAGTTTGTTTTCGTCAAGTGCTTCGAGGGCTGCTGGTGTTGGGAGGGTGTGAATTAGTCGGCCAGCCCGCGAGTTCGTGATAATGTGCGCGCGCGTGTCAGAAAATAGTACATAATTGTGCTTCAATGCGCGACGAGAGAGCGTTCCCGAGCACTCGAGCTGGATTTCACGGGCGGAGCTAGAGGCGGAGGCTGATGCAAAAGCTTCTCTGTGCCCAGCAAAGATAACGGGGAGCATAATAGCGAGGCGAGTTTCTCGGCGAAGCTCGAAAATCTAGAATTGTGACCTGGTGTGTTTTGCGTTTAGTGTCCGAAGGTTCTTGTGTCGTGCGTGTATATATATATATATATATATATATATATATATATATATATATATATAAATCATAAAAATATATACACACCAATCTTCGATCCGCGGATGCGGCTCAAGATGGTAATCGATGGCTATATATTATATCTTCCAATAATTCTTAAAACTCCGTAATAGTTTCGGAATTAAGAATATTATTATCGTTCTGAAAATTGAAAATTCGAATTTAATCGGTATATGATACAGTAGATCTAGTACGCAACTCTTTTAAATATCATGGCTTTTATATCGTCCACTCTGTAAATTACATTAAACACTTACATTAATCACTTGAAATCTTTTGATATACCTACAAGTTTAAGAAAAATTTTTGTAATATCATATTAAACCGAGCTATCGATGCAATTTTTGAAACTATAAGCAGAAATTACGTTTCAGCTATTCAAGTCGACTTTACATCCTAGATATTCGATTAATAAGTTTCCTGCCCCCGTATTCCTCGAGTATAAATACATCGGCTCCTCCTGCACAGGCGTGAAGTTCCTGCGGTGGTACGCTGTAAGCTTAGGACACCCACTCGTGGTCGGGTTTCGAACCGCGCGCATTTATCAAGTGCCGCACAACGCGTGCGCGCTGATTAAAAAGCGCGCATATTGTCCGCTGTGAAAAAGCTCGCTCGCCTCGTGCACGAATTAAACCGATGTCGCTTTCGCGCCGAGCCCACGACCGGCCCCGTCCACGCCTCCTCGATTCGGCGGCATGTACCAACTCCCGTATGAACTCCGAACAAGCCTGTCGTTTATACGTACACGCTGTGATATGACGAAAAAATACGATGTCTCGAGTGTCGGTTTAAAAAAAAAAAAATTAAAAAAAAAACTTATATTATAAGTGCTCAACGAAGATTCGACGAAACAGTGGGCAAATACATGCAGGCACATGTATTTATAGGTATTTGAAATATTTTCCCGTCTGCGAGTCGGACCACGATCTCGGTGCACAGATATTCGGCATATATATCTCTCTATATATGCCGAATATCTGTGCACCCATATCGAGACGGGTTTATATGTGTATATACGTATCTGTGGTCCGACTTGCTCAATAATGCATGATTCATCGGTTTGCGCTGCGCTTGCACGCGTCCTCGGGATTGTACCCGCTCGCGCGCGCGCGCGCGCGGTGAGGAGCTCGATATGTATACAAGGCATATATATGTATAACAAGTGAGACGGGCAAATTGAGCACGGCAGAATTAACCTCCTTATTCGCCTCGGAAGACCGCGGCTCGCGCGACGAGTCGGAGATGCGACGACGAGTGCGCTTCTCTCCGCCCGTCCCCCCTGCCGCTCCACCACCAGCTCGGACTCACCTCGAGCTCCGGTCGGGCGACCGAGATGTTAAAAAAGGCGTCTTATCTTTTTCGTTTCTTTTTTCGCGAGCGAAATCGCAGCCTCTCTCGATACGTACGCGACGCGCCGCGCTCGCCGGGGGAGTCTCGGTCGGCGCGGTTCGCGAGTGCGTCGTGCGTACAATGCGCGCGAGGTAATCGTAATGTTATCGATCGGATACTAACATTTCGGAATTTTTGCTCAATTGAAAATAGTTTCATATACATTAATCTAATTGTAAGTGTCAATTCATGATATAAAGATTACGATACATTTTTATAGATTTTCAAATCCTTTTATATTATAGAGAAATCAAATTTCTTTTATAATTAAGTCATTTATTATGTATAACGTTATAAAAATTGATTAGACTTTTGATCTGTTATTCTTTTTCTTTTTTTTACGAGTCATTTTAATAAGTAGTGTAAATGAATTATGATTATATGTATATATATATATATATATAAACATGCAGACAGGATAAGTTGTGTTTTTTTCAAACAATGTCTTAAACTTCGCATATCATATTAAAATACCTTTCGTTATTAAGTTACTTTAGTGTTCATGTAACCAACTACATAAATTATACTATCGTTTTTTATCGCGTTATAATCTGACACAATTAGACTATTTACTTTATTATAATTTGATCAAAGTATTTTAATTAATAAGAAAATTATAATTCTTCATTCTAATTTTTCATTCTTCTAATTCTAGATATTCTTTAGAGTTTTACAATAGATGAATATACGTAATATATATAGCCTTATTACATATAGTATTGCTACCAGACTGTTATTTGCAATTCCGCATTTTAAACTTTCCAATCGAATGGGTCGTCAAAAATTACTTGCGACAGCATTAAAATTCTCGTCAAATTCTCTCCGAAAATGCCTGATGGGGACACCAAGTCGAAACGGTCGTTCAATTCCAAAGAAAGCCAACAGCTCAATGGCACCAATTATCGAAATCGAGATACCTCATATACTCAGTACATACATCCTGATTCAAAGAAGACGCGTCGCACGCCTGCCGCGCGGGCTAACCGACCGTGTTCGCGTATTTCATACACACACGCGCGCGCGCGCGTATATGAGAGATTACGCGAGTCAGCGCGCGGAGGCTGCGCAAAGAATGTGCCCGAGAGAGGGTCTACTCGAATAGTTGGCTTGCTGCAGTCTCGTTTTTCTTTCTCCCCCCTCCCCCGCCACTCAACGAAATTCCGCGCGAGATCGCGAGAGGTCGAACGACAGAAAGAGAGAGAGAGAGAGAGAGAGAGAGAGAGAGAGAGAGAGAGAGAGAGAGAGAGAGAGAGAGAGAGAGAGAGAGAATAAAAGGAGAAGGCAAATTTTAAGGCTTCATGCGGTAAATCGTTTATATATGTATCTATAGGACGCGACGAGGCGGTGACAGAAGAAATGAAAATAAATGTTCGGAGATTAGAATGGTGTACCATCGAGGTTAACGAAATTGATCGATTCTCCTCTTTTAATAAGCGAACGCGTGGAATGATTTACGGGATTAGGGGGGAAAGGGGATCAATTTTGCTCTCGTTCGTTATTTTAATCGCTATATGTATGCATATATATATATATATATATATATATATATATACATATATATATACATATATATAATATATTTTGTAACACGTCCGTTCTCTTTTTCGTGCGCAAATATGTGAGCACGCCGTATGGTATATTTTCGATCGACGATTTCAATTCTGTGCCGAGCTCTACGCGAATCGAACAGCTGTGTTTAGAATTCTACATTTTCCGTACTCTTTGTTCAGGCGCGGGCGGTGTTGGCCGATCGAAAAGGAAAAAACAAAAGGCAGAAAAAAAATCTAAACAAACAAAATAAGCAACATGCAAATCGCGAGCGAGTTTTTACTTGGTCACGACACAAGCGGCCGACCCCAAGCCAGTCGCTTGCTGACAGCTTTTTGCGTGAAAGTTGATTTTTATCTCGTGATACTTTCATCGGTCAATTCGCCCGGGCGGAAAATGTGTCTCACGCGATAGAAAATCCAGTAAGCACGTATGCCTGCGATTGCCGCTGCCGTGAAAAATAGAATTTACTTCACGCGGACACGCACACGCGAACGGATAGGTTCACCATATACATAAATATATAATTATGATGAAAAGGATTTTCTCGGGTTTCTATCTAAAAAGAGCAAATGGCAAAAATGAAATCAGTTTATATAACTATATGTGGTAATTTACGAATTATTTATTTTAGCACGTATAATTAAAAATGAGCATATGTGTGAAGTTTTTTTTATCGATTTTTGACTGAAAACGTCAGTACGCGTTGTTTTGAACTTAAAATATACAATAAACAACTGTATTAGCTCGATGAACCATGAAAAATCGTCCGAAAATTCACGACAACATTAAGGACCAAATCAGCTGCAAAAGGAAATTTTCAATTTATAACCATAATTGCGTAACCCCCCCCCCCCGCCTCCAAATTGTCAATTGTAATAGAAAAGAGAAAATCATTGCAGCCGTCTTATATCGACACGTATCCGCGCTCACGCAGTTTCATTCGTGCGCGCGATTCTTTTTTCCTCGTGTCTAGTGCGCAACGGAACGAAAAACAAGGAGAGGGAAAGGGAGAACGTGCCCTGCAATTCTATTGTTTATCTCTAGATTCTCCGTCTCACCTGGGGAGATTCGATTTTCACTAATACAGAAGACAAGAACGAGGGTTGCTATTGGTTTAAAGCAGATTCGACGTCGAAACTACGTTAATAGAGGAAAAACAGTGGATACTTTTTTCACGATTTTCATTAGAACTATATTAGGGAAAATGCATTAATTGAAAGATCAGATAATTCATAATACCATTGACAAATGAGCAATACTTTTGTAAAAATATTTCAGGCTTTTAATTTGATTCTGTTCACCTTGTTTTATTTACATTAATTACAGAAAATGAGGCTGAATTAGAAAGATGTTTTGTAATTCGTTATTTTCAGATTATTGGGATAACTTGTGCAAGAGTTCTACACTTGAAAGACGACAATATAACAATACGATTATTCGATTAATCATACTCGCTACTACGTATTGGGTATACTGACTCCGCAACTAATCGAATTCCAGGCGAAACCGCCCCCCCCCACTCCCAAAGTTCGACGCACGATTTTTCACAAGAAATAATACACGCGAATATACATTTGATTGCGCCGGACATTCCCGCAATTATTTCGCAATTCGCTAACCGGAACCCATAATTCGCATATCTAGGCATACTTTTAATGAATTCCAAAAAATCCGCTAAACGCGACTGCCTCGCGCGTCTAATCGCAAACCAGTGTAGACATCTGCCTGCATTAGAAGAGCAGGATTCCCAGCAGCTCGGTCGTGCCGGCAGTTCGTCTGCACGTTAAGGTGAGAGCGAGCGACAGAAGTCATCCATTCCGATACGCTGCCAATTTACGATTTTTATTGGCCGACGTCTTGTGAAATACGCGTATCCGCGATATATGGGAGAGAGAGAGGGAGAGAGAGAGGAGGTCGCGAGGTATGCAAAAAATGACCGAGGAATGTGGAACGGGAGCGAGGAACCGCCTTTTATTTTATGCGCTTATACGCTTCACGATTGCAGCCGCGATGTCTTGGCATGTGCCAGCCACCCACACGCTTGGTGCTCTCTCGCCTTACTCGACTTACCGCGTGTATCAAAGATAGTATAGAGATCGATTGTTTTACTCTCTCTCTCTCTCTCTCTCTCTCTCTCTCTCTCTCTCTCTCTCTCTCTCTCCACTCTTTCTCTCTCTCACTCTCTTCTTTTCTGTCTCTGGATATGATAAAATCTTTATTTAAGATTAATTATAAATTGTTACTGTAGCACAACATATATTTTTGGTTCAAATCAAATATTTGTTCATTTAATTGAATTTTATCTGTTTCAATAGAAAATGCTAGACTGTAATTATATGATTATTAAAAAGTCGTAGACATAATCTTTCGCCGATTCAATTACTCTTCTCTATCAAAAACACTTAAAGCGAATAAGTGGATTAAAAATCCACGATATCACACATATTTTTATCTCTGTCTCTCTCAGTGCAATTCTTATATAGCTTTTATTGAGTTTTATTTAGTTTATTACAGCTTATAATTCTCTGCAACATAATGCACTTAAATATAATATTTCTTTTTCTCTCTCTTTTCTCTTTTACTTTGGATGATAATTTGATCTAATTCAAATCATTCCAACCAGAAGAAATTTTGCATAGAAAAAACGATAAAAGTCAACTTTTTCATATTTAAAGTATAATTTAATGAATCGCTTTTAAGTCTAGATTCAAGGTACGGCAATAGTTATTATAATCGTAAATTTCAAGTAGAATCTGAAATATCTATAAATCGAGGGAAACAATGTGCTGATAGAAAAGCCACCTCGTGTAAAATTTTGAAACATCAAATAAAGCGTACGAAATATAAATGCCCGCGGAACAGTCGCGTTTGACAACGTTGCATCATTCGTTTCGAGCCCGAAATACGACGAACAAGATGCTCAATAAAACAAAATTCCAAAATATTCGCGCAAGGCGCTGCGGCTTTATCAGCAGTGCATCGTAAGCCGAACTCGATTTTCATGCAAAAAAAAGCGATTTACGAAATGCGTAAAAACGAAAATAAAATTTTTGGCCACAGTTCGAGCGAATTTTGATATTTACAGTTGGGCGTTCGAAGAACTTTTGTCTGTTTGTTTACAAAATACGTTAACGTAGAGGTGGATTGCATTTGATCTTGGAAGAAGAAATCACGGTTCGTTCAGAAAAAGCGGAAGACGACGATTTTCTTTAAAAGAATAATTTTAAGAATTGTCGATTATTGCTCATTAAGGGCAAGTATTTCTCAAGTATAACTTCTATTAAGTATTGAGGACTCGATTTTGAACTAAACAAGACGAATCTCATTTTCATAAAGTTTTATCTTTTCCATACAGGGGATATTTTGATTATACTTCCAGCCTTTTCAAGGAAAAGTATAAATATATTATTATAATTTGTATTCAGAAGCCCAATTTGATAATCAAAACTCGCTTGTTTTTAAAATCCTTCATTAAATATAATTTTTAATTTTTACCTTTCGAAATCGAGATCCATACATAAATATCATTCAAAATGGATATGTAAAGTTAATTTTTTTTATTCAATGAATATTATTCTGAATTGGATACAGTGATACAATCTCATTGTAATACCATAATTTAATTACTATATATTTATATTTATTACTTGTCAGTAAAATGAATAATATGACATGACAGTTTGTAAGAATTTGATTTGAATACAAAATATTAATTGTAAATATTTCTATGTATGCATAATATCGCTCTTATCAAACATAGATGTCAATTTCATACATTCTTAGATTAAGAGATTTTGCATGGACATAATTACCTTTCTGTTTTTAAATTTCACAATACAAAATTAAATAAATAAACAAGTCATAAAATAAGTCCATTTAAAAACTGCTTGTGATCAATCGACTCTCATTCAAATACATAAAGTGGTTTTGATTTCAGGATTATGTGCATTTAATCCGGACCTTTGTATCTGCGATTTTCTCCTAGTAGACAAAAGAGCAATCGTCTAATGATCTCGTTAAATTTTTTCATCTCGTCTTCATAACGCGGATATAAATCTCAAATAACCTCAATAACACTACCCTGTAGTGTATATATATATATATATATATATATATATATATATATATATATATATATGTATATATATGTATATACAATTCACAAAGTCCACTTCGCAATTGACGCCGCGCTTACCCATTTGTTTTTTCTTCGCCCGCGATCCACAATCCTAAATTATTTATAAAAAGCGGGCTTTCATACCGCATTAATTACGAGACCGTTTCTACGGTTCGATTGCACTCGCTCTCCGCTCTCCACGATGGGCTTCGAAGATACTTAAGAATTAAAAAAAAAAGAAAAAAACAAATCAACAAACAAAAGTGAAAAGGAAAAAGCCCGACGAGCGAAAAGTACCGAGGGGAGCCACGGTTGCTATTCTGTTCTGCCCCCCCCTCTCTCTCTCTTACACTTTCCCTCACGCGCTCTTTTTTCACTATCACCCTCTTTTCGTTCGCCCTCTCCTCACGAATCAGTGGGAGCCGCCGTGCTCTGTCACGCGCGTATAATATAGTTTTTTTCGCGCGGTGAACACGAGTACACGATGAGGAGAAGGGAAGAGGTGAACGTTAGTCGGAGCAACGAGAAATAAAAAAAAAAAAAACGCGCAATATCCTTCCTAGAAACATCAAAGTGTGCGTAATCGCAGAGTCTCGAGAGTCGTCCAGTTTGCAAGTTCCTGCGCATACATAAAGTCCTTTAATCTTGCGGTGATGTCAGAGAAAACTTAAGGACGAAACTTGGTGGTTCGGTATACAAGGTGTCGAGGATATTTGTAAATGACGACCATACCGACTGGCTCCCTCCGAATGCGATCGTGACTTTCTGCAACGAAAACCGGGCGTTTAATATTCTATAATTCGGTTGATGTGTATTATTTTTTGAAAAATCGCACTGACGCATACTTTAACTGGGAATTCTGGAGATCCTCACCTTGAGAAGCACATAGTGACTTTTCAATATACTCATATGTAGAAAGAAAGTGATGATTTTGTTGTCTGCCTCGAATATATAATAAAGCAGCCTCACTAACGAAAAAAAAGATCATGTTTCATTACGAAAGAAACTCGAATTTGTCGACGTAAAGACTGAAAAAAACTTAAGGTCTATAAAAATTGTACAATGATTTAATCGAATGCGCGCTCGCGTATTTGTGTGTCTGTGTACTTTATGTAATAAAATGTCTTGAACACAACCTAATAATTTTGATCTACCTTTCTGTCATAAATAAATAAATTAATACACGAGTGCTTAATAATGAAAATATTAGATGTGCCATCTTGTTGAAATCCACCTATGTTATTCATAGTTGTGTATTTTGGCAATGTGGAATACCCAAGGTACTTATTTTCTCTTTTTCTGTATACGGGTGACTTAGTCGCCAAGTGAGCGTATGACTTTGATAAATAGTAGCACCGACTGATTCGGATAAATTGATTTTCTTGTTCTACCTTTTTATAAATCACAAGTAAAATTTGTATATAGCTGCACGCATTCACGCAAGGAATTTTTTTTCATTTCTCTATCGTTTATCTATTTGCTAATTATTTCAATTTTTTGCTTTTACTCATCATAATTAGAAAATTACATTATGTTATTTAAGTAATGAAAAAAAAGGTATATAAATGGCATAATGTTTAGGTTCAGATGGTCCAAATATTTTTTTTCCTATACACTTAATATAATATACAATAATCATCACATGTTATAGTACCCAGTAAATATTAAAATAAGACTCAGTAAATATTAATGCATACGAGCTTGCTCTTCTGTAACTTCCAACATAATAAACTAATTAATAAATAAATTTTAAAGTACTACTCTCACTTCATATTAAACGTATTCATAAATTATCTGTCATTCGATAGGTTCTTATTTCTATGATAAATTATATCTCGTTTAAATATTCAGTATTTGACATAAGTATCAGTATCAAAGAAAAAAACAAAGATTAAAGTCTTTTTTAGAAATATTTGCGTAATATACGAATAAAGAAAAATCTATAGACTCTCCCCCTCCCCCATTTCTCGGTTATTACAGCAACTATCGCCGGTTATTATAACTATCGCCGGAGCCACTCGACACTGAACAAAATACAATAGCGATAACTAATTATATAATAGAACAATTGTAATAATAATAGTTCTGTTTAAAAAAAGGTTTTTAAACAGAACGGAACATCAAAGCCTTTTGTAATATAGTTCATACATTTTTTCACAGATAAAAAAGTTTTTAGTAAATTCAGTTCGATATGATTATCTTTATAGCTATATTGCCTACAAGAGTTAACAATTTAGTTAAAATAAAAGGAAAATTTCGATCAAGCGTTTAGATCAAATAACCAAAGTGCATAAGTAGTGAAACAAAGAAGATCTATTGCTTTTATTCCGACAGAAAGGATTTCATTTGTCATCGAACGGTAATTGTATATAGATATTTAGTTGCGAATATACGAATATTTTATTTCTCAGTGCTTCTATACAGAAGAGTTATATACGATCCGCTATAAAATCGAATCACTCTGCTTTAATCCAACGATTTCGTCAAAAGTTTACCGAATTATTCATATACGAAATTGAGTAGGAAAAAGCACACCAACACACACACACACACACACACACACACACACACACACCCACACACACACCTCCATATACCCACCTATCTCCGTATATACTGACGCGTGCGTCCAAAAAAAAGCCGCGATCCACGACCGTCGCCCCGCGCGTCTCATTCCCGCATCCCATCCCACGCGGCTCCTGCGATATTTTTCGCACCTCGCGCGAACGCATTATCGTGTATTAATTAATGCTACGCGCGCTGTATGCGGCACGCCTCGTCGCCGAACCCGCGTATTATAATGGAGCGCGATAACGAACTCGAGCGTATATTCACTTCTACGTGTATACACACACACACACACACACACACACACACACACACACACACACACACACACACACACACACACACACACACACACACACACACACACGCACGCATACATACATATATAGTTTCGCAGAAAATATAGCTGCATTATAGGGGGTTGCGACGGTGGCGGTACGTTCTTTACACTTGCGTTTCAAAAGTCACGAGGATAAAGCGCAGCGGAAGCGCGTCTTTCCGATGTGTGTGTATATATATATATATATATATATATATATATATATATATATATATATATATGTATGTATATATGGTAGTGCGCATCGAGCTTACGATCGCCCTGTTTTGTAAATAACCGGGTCCTGTGCCTACTGCCGGTCGTGGTATATCGCAGGTGTACTGGCGAAGGTGGATTCTATGTGGGTGTTCGTACATGTGTGGGTGTATATGTGTGTGTCTGCGCGCGTTCGACGGGTTTGGAGGTTGTGACGGAGAGAGGTAGCGAGAAAGACAGGAGAGCGATAGGAAGTGTATAGCGTATAGAAGCGGCGTTTGGAAGTATCGGCAATGGTGACAATTTCAACAGTTTCGAAGAGATTTTTCTGGGCATCTCATAATGGACGTGTGAGGACACTTTCAATTGATAAAAATTAGAAATTCGCATTCGTTCTTAAATCACCTTTTGCTAACCTATGGAATCACAAGTATTCTTATTATTTTCTATAACAAAATCATTATTTTGACATTATATCAAATTGCTCTACCTTTATTATAGATTCCTATATACAAAAAGTGTGACGATTAAAATAAGGAATATATTATCGGCTATTTCAAAAATCGCAATGATTTCAGTTTTTAATACGATTGAGTAGGAAATCAAAAGCTATGAAATGAAAATCAATGAAATGCTAAGAAAATTTATTAGACATTTTATCATTTTCTCATAATAATAGGATTTTTAAGATGAAAATATACCTATATGCATCATACCAATAGACAACCTATATGCAAAAAAAAATCCTAAAGTATGCTGGACGAGTTCTATATATATATATATATATATATATATATATATATATATAATATATATATATATATATATATATATATATATATATATCTATACATACATGCTTGTCATGAGGCAAAACTAAAGATTTCAAGTTGATTCTGAGTCAAGCCTCTTTCGCGTTTTAATTTGCATTCACCTCTGTTTGACTAACCCGGCGATTTAACTTTATTCCGCATTAGCTCTGTAAAAGGAACATGATGTCATACTCCGTTCGAAGTATTATAACGAATTTGCCCCGAGCGCATTTATTGCAACAGTATTACGAATAGGTAGAAAGCTGTTTAAAACACAGTTTTTCAATTATTTTGTTATGTTATTATGGTTTTTATGAAAATTCTTGCGCTATGTAATTGATTCGATTTATTCTAATTTAGTGGTGGGTTTGTAAGTAAAAAACAATAATTCGCAATAAATACACAGTAATTCGTATTCAAGGATTTTCAAGCGGCTTTCTAAAATGTTTAAATTTAAACGTAAGCAAATGTTTCCCTCATTTATATGTATATCTTAGCTATATTTGCATTCAATGAACCTTGCTTTCATTAAATATTTGCTTTAGAATAGTTTTTATTGTAATCTCTTTTATATTGAACGCGTAAAGAGGAGCCTTGAAACTATGAAATTTTGAGAATTAATTTCATAATGAGTCGGAATATTTCTTCAAATGTGGATTAGTCGAAAAAATAATTCGTTGTTTCTTTTATTTCAATTTTTAACTATTTCCTCGTGCTGAAAATATTACGTATTCAGTATTAAGTATATACGCACTTATTACATCACTTTTTATTTCGGAATAATTTCTTCTCTATACATCAATCTATGTATTTGACAGATGTGTGTGGCGATTTTTATAGCCACAGTTTCCAATTGTTTAACATCTAGCACTGCATTTATTTATTTAATTACATGATTTTACTTTTAGTTTTTTATTAGATTTATTTAAATGGTACAGCAGCTTTTCTTTATAAAAATAGATATAATTACAGCTGTTAGACTCGAAACTGCGATTTTCTTAATAATAACCGAATGGATTCATCATACCTATATCATGAAAAGTCAAAAGCGCATTTTTTCATTAAGAACCCTGTACTGTAGCTTCATCCGTATTTTATATCTATTTTATAAGTATAATAAAAAAGCGCGACTTCTCATTTCTTCGTATCAATATGCTTTTTGTTATTCCAGCGCCTTATCATCGCTCGCTCGTCGTTCAGATCTCGAAAAGTTTCTCACTTGTCGCGGAATCGGAACCTCGTGTCTTCTCCGCACGCGTCTCCTTTTTTTCGGAGCTGTAATGCGAAATTCAGGATTATTATCATGCAGACAAAAAAGCAGCGCCGGTGCGCGAGAACGCGCGCACGGCTAAATTTAGAGTATGATCGGCTGATCGCTCGTTCTTGCTATCGCGGGAAGCTTGCGTGAGTCTATATATATATATATATATATATATATATATATATATATATGTATGTATGTATGTATGTATGTATGTATGTATGTATGTATGTATGTATGTATGTATGTATGTATGTATTTAATGGCTCGATAAAAGCCACACGATCGTGGAGACGAAGGCGACGCGTCTTTTACCTCCAATCTCAAGGTTTTCTGCTTGACTTTCTCAGTTTTTATACACACACACACACACACTCTCTCTCTCTCTCTCTCTCTCTCTCTCTCTCTTCTTTTCCTCTTTCTTCATTCCACGGTTTTTCTCAGCTTTGGTCACTGTGCCGTATAGTCTTAGTAACTTCTCGGCTTCTTAGATGCGCTTGTTGGGAATGCAGCAGGGGGGGGGCACAAACATCCAGCCGAATTGGAACAGAACTAGAATGCTTCACTTTAGTCTTCTTCTCTTTTCAAAAAAATTATTTTTAAGTTAGGTATAATCTTGATAATTTTCCATAAAACTTATATCATTAATCATGGCATTCAGCTCCGTGTTTTTGATCACAGTTATTCCTCTCTCTCTTTCTCTTTCTCTCTCACTCTCTCTCTCTCTCTCTCTACTCTCCCTCTCTCTCTCTCTCTCTCTCTCTCTCTCTCTTTCTTTCTCCGTACTTCCTGTGACGTAATTTTTATCCTCCTCTCTACTCGCTTTATCCTTTCATTTTGTTTCGTATCACTTTTTTGCACATGATAGGCTTTCGGATCCGTAGATATTAGTTAGATAGAATTTGATTAATTATATGAAACATTGTATTTTCATCTATAAATTACCAACCACATTGTTTTCATGTCTTTTAAATCCACTAGAATTTACTACCATACAATCGGTCATTTTTCCATGTTAAAAGAATTTCATGCTTTTTCCAAACTATATTAAATAACATTTGATTTATTTTATGTATTACTACTAATCCATTTGAAAGTATATGGTCAATTTTTTACAATGAATTTTATATATTTCTGACACTATACGCAATTCGCATACGAAAAGATTATTATCACAGAGTATAGTACATAGTATATATATTTTATTTTATATATTCGTACGGTGTTATGTGTGCACAGTTTCGTTCGCATTTTAAATTAATTAACGGCATATACTCAATGTATTTTTAGTTATTTTTATTTTAGATTTCTACACAAGTAAAATAAAAATCGAATGTAGTTAAGAATTGTCTCGAAATAATTTATAAAAATTCGTTCTGTTCTATGACGAACAGTAATATTCACTATGAGATATTGTAGCAAAAACTGTGGCTAACACTAAAATTATCGCAAGGCTTGAACGAAATGTTTTTCTACCATTTATTTTAAATGTACTTCCGGCAATGTGGCTATTATGAAACCTTCAAAATTAGAAGGAGAAATAACATGTAGTAAATATAAAAATAAACTCGTAACAATAAAAAATATGTATCGCACTTGGTTTTGGTATCTAGACGAATGGAATAAATAATAAATTATCAACAAAATCGAATAAATAAGCTTTTAACTGTATTAGGAAACCGTATAGATTACAACTGTATGTATGAAATATGCTCGATTACATCAATAAATTCCGCGAAAAAGCGACGTAATCTTCCTAGCTACGCGTATATAAATCAATTACAATGGATTCTCAGCAATAGATTGATATAAAAACTGTCAAAAAATAAAAACTCAGGGTTACTCACCCCGGGACGAACGACAATGGATCGTTTCCAGCTCGGCCTCGAACAAACGAGCTGTTTATCTCCGTCTCTAACCCGATGCTTACGTTCCCATATCAGTTTGTCAAAGCGTAGATATACATACATACATACATACATACATGCATATATATATATATATATATATATATATATATATATATTTTATTTTATTTTTAGATTGAATTGATTGGACTGTAAGACCAATAAAAAAATATTTATTAATTTATATATATATATATATATATATATATATATATATACACAAATTTTAATTTTACGAAAGGCAATAGCTTTATAAAGTATCGAAGCATAAACGAACACGCATGTAGCAACCTGCGTGAATCTGAGAAAGAAAATTGCGACCGACCCGTGTCCACCTTCAAAGCTCGATGCTTATAAAAATGCAGATACAATAAATGATGCGGTGCACGCGCAGCGTCAAAGCTCTCCTTATATAACGAGAGAGCGCGATTTTCTTCAGTCGTCAGTTGGCGCCACGAGCCGAAAGTACGACGTGCGTCCCTGCGCGGGCCGAAACTACATAAAGACGAGACCTCGCAATCGCCTGCGCGCGTTTTGATGGTCGTCAAGTCTGTACACCCACACACACACGCGCGCGCGCGCGCACTCACACACACACACAATGCGTCGCATCGATATTTTGAAAGTGCCGGTTAGAGCTATATAGGCCCGGCGCATCCGGGACGTGCGTATTATTATATGCATATGCGCGCACGTGCGCTAAATCGCGATCACGTGCTAACCTCCAGTCGATTTCATCCCTCCCTCTCCCATATATATTATTAGTATTTCCAAGCATATTCAGGTATAGAGGCAGACATTTAAGCTTTAAAGCCGTTAAAAGGAAAGAGAGAGAGAGAGAGAGAGAGAGAGAGAGAGAGAGAGAGAGAGAGAGAGAGAGAGAGAGAGAGAGAGAGAGAGGGAGAGACAGAGGGAGAGACAGAGAGAGAGGGTGGGAGGGAGAGAGAGAGAGAGATTCAGATTTATTAGATTATAAAATTATTTGAGAAGTGGTACTGCCGTACGCAGTGGTAGAAATGGCATTAAGAAAATCCGCTACTGAGTGCTCAGTGTACTGTAACTCTTTCAACGTGATAGCCTTGCTCAAATTTTGTAGGGCGTGACGGATTCTGAGTTGTCCAGTCTCATATCTTTCTTGCGTTGTATCGTAAAAGATGAAGCAAAAAAATTATCAACAAAGTTCATCTGAAGATCCTATTAGAGTGGCTGCACAACTAAGACTTTTGACTGATGGCTTCAGGTGTAGTTTCGCCACTACGCTATAAGACGTCGTGATTTGTAAAAAAAATTTTGCAGTTACTGCTTTATGAATGGATACATTTATACAGTATTTGATATGATTTGTCACTAAGAACAATCAGAAGCTACGAATGAGATTTTCTTTAAATTTAGCAAGATAACTCCGATTATCTACAAAGTGAGGCTTGTAGAATTTTGTGACTTAATACAATCATATTTAAAATATCTGTTATACTTTTATAATCACAATAAATTTTTTTTCGTAATGAAATTGAATTAAATCCCTGCTTTTGAAGCAAGATTAAAAAAAAAGAATAACATTACAGCTGAAAATTTCTAATAGAGCTATGTCCATACATTCATAGTTTTATACATTCTAGACTCTTTAGGCCTTCTCATTCGCCTGAAAGTTTTTCTCAGCGAGTGACTTTTTCAAGTTTTAAAAAGAACATGGGGCGAAGTCCAGAGAATAGTATAGATCAGGAAGCAATTTGTAGCCCACTCATATCAGACGGGGGAGGGGATATTGTGAGCCAGTGCATTTTTATGACGGAAGAGCACTTTTTCAGCACCAAATTAATCCATTTTTGGGAATTCAGCGTTGAATTGGCTCAATCATAATGTAAAGTAGAGCTCTCTAACCGTTTTGCCCTTCTTCTCCATGTAATTGATACAGATCACACTTGCGAATAAGTAAACGGTGGCAATCGGCTTTCTAGCCGGTAGAATAGTCTTCGCCTTCATTGTTTTGAAGTAGTGCAACGGTTGCGCTTATCTTTCGGAGCGAGAAAATGTGGCATTCATCGGATCGATAGCTCCCTTCTGTCCTAAATTTCATACAATATGTGATTAACGCTGTTTCTTGAGATGGCTGCCTGATTCCGGCATTCGTGCAGCTTCTTTTTTATGCCACTATGGTAGCCGTTTTCGGAGCACCTGGGCCTGATTCAAGATTCGAGTCACCAATCGATATCGGGCTTTTAATATTTCTCTGAAATTTGGGGACACACTCACTTCCAGACGTAGTGAAAACAAATCTGCGAGTCCAAGTCCACCAAACTGTTGATACTAGTCATTTTGCGGATACAGATTGATTAAATTTTTTTGTCGTAAAAAGTTACTTCGGGATTGTAAAGAAATGCGTGGAACCGACAAATTCGGTGCTCGAGCTTAGAAATGTGAGACAAGAAGGAAATTGGAGTGGTTTAAATATACCGATCAGTTCGATGTGGATTTTACGAATCAGCATTTATCGAACGTCACTGGCTTTGGCCACAGATCTTCCTTACCTCACAGTCAATGTTACTGGGAATATTCTGGTACGAATAAATTGTATGTTAATTTGAAAAATTTGTATTTAAGTCTACTCAGATTTTTTAATCGAAAATTTTATGATTTTAAAATGAAAATTTACGAGTACAGCATAAAATTAATTTTATCACTAATATATGTAATTTATCACTAATATATCATATAATAATATATGATCTTCCGAATTGTAACGAATCTATTAGATTTATCCATCTATCCTATCATTAACATTTTGAAGATGCGATAGAGAAATATAATTAATAATAATTGAATTGACGGTATTTTTTATTAGACAGAATATTGCGTAAAGTGTACACGGTGATATTCTACACAATAGCGTGCTCTGTCACGTTATTTTATCGGTAGCATGATAATTCAGGAATGGACTCCATACTGATTGTGCACGAGTATATATAATTAACTGAAATAAAATTCCATCGAACAATAATAACTTTTAATTATTTTTATGCAAAACTCATTTCAAATATAAAAATTGACATATCACATCAGCTGAGTCAGCTGAGCTCGCTCTTTGTCTATGTTACGGAGATTTCCAATGAGAGCAGCAAAAGGCAATGTAGGCTTTTAGAGCGCACCTGTAATTCACGAATATATGCACATGATAAAGTATAATAAGTGCATATGAAATTAAAAAGGTTTTGGTAGTCATGGAGGACGATCATTATTATTAATTAAAAATAGAATTGAAAAGGAATCTGGATAATGTTCCTACCTATATATCTTCCTTTTTTTTAACCAATCAAAATTTTCTAGTTGTCTCAGTTTTTCACATGACATATATAATGAAAAACTACATATGTAAATCAATAATAGCAATTGGATTATTATATTAAATTCTTTCATTTCAACCAACACTCTAATAACAAATATGTTTATTGATATTTTCCAGAGGTTAAGCCACTTGACATTGTAGAAGGAATGAAACATTATAGGTAACGCAGCAGGAAGATTGCCCTTGTTTCTTCTTATTTAGCCATTTTGACTTTACAATCGGCATATGAATTATCGATCAATCAATCAATCTCCCATTTATATATAATAACAATAAAATCAACGTCCAGCTCTATTATACCCACTAGCTCTCCCTCCTTCTTTATCGCATCCATCGGAGCATAAAGAAAAAGCTCGGTCTGCGTCTGTATATCCCGCGCTTGTAATTATCTCGCCCGCCGAGCTGTGGCTCGTCCCGAGGGCGTCGTCAACATGGCCATCGCCATCATTCAGAGGCGTCGTCGTCGCCTCGACGGCATTATTGTCTGCTGCTCCGCGCCTCATTTCCCGGATGCGGGCTGGCGCGCGCGCGCGCACGAACAGAACAGGAGCGCGAATTGCTGTACAATAATTACGGTCAGACTCGTCGAACGGCTGTATATACATATATCTGCGTTTCTATCTTTGTGCATAAGTGTACGTGTATGCCGATAATCAGCTCGTTTCGTTCTTTCTCTCTTACTATATATATGTCTCTCTAAGGCACTAAGAACCTCGCGAATATGCCCATTCGGCGCATCATCTTCTTTTATAATCTATCACTTATACACTTTATACACTGTATAAAGTTTAAATAATATATAATCAAGAAGGAAAAGTCTCTTTTTGATCATTAGCATAAGAATTCGAAACAAAGTCAAAATATGTTTGAGGTTTTGTTATTTGCGACGCAAGTATTAGTAAATAATCTTTTGCAACAATTCTACAGGGTTAAAATCTTTATGCTGATGCTAGAAGTCATGGTTTATAGAATGTTTTTAATATGAATTTAAGTGTTTCATTCAAAATTATCAGCATACGAACTACTTTTCAACGCATTCGCTACTCTTCATTAGATATTCGACATCTTGTGGTACTTGTGGTAATAGAACCAAAGGAACGTAATATTGGAACGTAATTTATAAATAGAAATTTCTTTATTGATAATTAGTTCGGTAATGATTAGTATTTTTGTAGATTCAAGATTTGATTTTGTTTAATAACAATTGTTTTTGAAGAGTTGATTTAAAGAATTAATAGAGTTTTTTTATATTCGTATGTTTGAGGTTTTATTATTTGTTATCGAAATGAGAAAACTGATAATTAATTTTTAAAATTAACCAAATCTTCATAAAACTATATAATAGGACATGAATATCGCTCGAAAGTCCGTAATAAAGGTATTGGATAAGGTATGTGTGTGTGCGCGCGCGCGTGCGTGCGTGCGTGTGGGTTTGCGTGTATGCGGGTGTGTGGGTCAATACATAACGTGTTCGCTATCTGTTTCCTTATCTTGCTAAAACGGGCGAGATAATCTAAACGATTGTTCATATAGGAAAGTGGAAGATTTATATTAATTTATTATACTTTCAATACAATTTTATCATATTTATTCTTGTAGAATTGAACAAAGAATATTAATTGTCAAGAGAAATGTACTTAAAAAGGGGACTGATAGTACATATAATGTGGGGGGAGAAGGGGGGAGAGGTCGAGGAGTAAATTGGAGCAAGTTTGCGAAGATAAACGAATGGAAAACACAATCTATTATACGGCAGAAGAATTTATCTTTCACTGAGAGAGTTTTTTACCGTTTTTTTTTTTAATTATCAAATTGAACGTTTTGTAATTATATTATAGGCATGTGTTTATATTATAAACATTCTGTGTACATAATATTAGTCATTAAATAGTTAAAAATATTTCGATTTCAATACGGCTTCCATTATTGGATTGAAATAATATGTTGTTGGCGGGCTATTTCTTAAAGTCTGCCCTGAAAGATATCAGTTATAAATCATGCAAATGCATGTTTAAACGTGATAATGAAAAAGACCTCGCTTAAAACTAATCGTAACGATTTACACTTACTAATTATATTTGATACATCTCTAAAAGTAAAAATACGGTTATATATATATATATATATATATATATATATATATATATATATGTATATATTCTTAAATTTATTATTCTCATATTTACGAAGACATAAGGAGATGTTGGAATAAACAATGCTGGCACATATAGAGTAGTGGGAGTCTGTCTGCGCAATCATGATTTCCGAGCTCACAGTGAAAGTAACAGGAATCGCAATACAGTGCAGTTGTCTGTATATATATATATATATATATATATATATATATATATATATATATATATATATAGGTAGGTGCACGCTACGCCAAACGAACAATACAAAGTTTTCGAACGAACGTGCGAAATGTACCAATTTTTGTTCCGATGTATCGCTTTACACGGTTGCGCGAACACGCTTTTTTCGCTCTTCCTCGTCTTCGTCTTGCTTGCTCCTCTGTTTTATTTTTTATTCTTTTGCGGCCACGCAATCAAGTTAAACTGCATATTAATTCGTGCACTGTTAATGTCGATTGCGTCTCATTTGTCGGTATTGCGGGCAATATAGGGATTAATTAAAAGGCCATACCTTATTGGTTTAATTATTTTTTACAGATCGGCCGGAACGAATATTATATTTTTATTGATATTTTTACAACGCGCAAGTACATATGATAACTCAAAGATATACAGATTCACATGATTTTTTGCAAAATTAGTATCACTTACAAGTAATGGAATTATCGAAATTTTTAATTTTAAAAAATAAAATTTTTAGCCGCAGAATAAAAATCCAGCATTTTATATTGTGTAAAAGTTGTAAAGCACTCCATTATTTTAGATTATAAGGTTTGACACTTATACGGATTCGTTGTATTTGAACAGCACGAGGATATTTCTGTTTTAATTTGAAAACAATTAAAAAGATAATAAAAAGATGGAGCACTAAATCTATCGGAAGCAGAGCAATTTCTAACTATCTTTCCCTATATATAGTCAAATGTTTCTCCAACTCGCGTCGAAGAGACGACGTTAAAAAAATCTCGTTCGCAGTTAAGAGAAGAAGAGAGAGAGAGAGAGAGAGAGAGAGAGAGAGGAGGATAGAGGACTAGAGAGAGGGAAGGCAGATATACACTGTCGATAAAGACCTCGACGTTACGACGAGGAGGTGGGGCGCCGATGTCACGCGGGACAATGCCTCGTAAATGGCGAAGGTCGACGCTCGCGCCGTCGGGCGGCTGTATTTCCCCCACCCCCTCTCACCCTTCCATTTCGCGGCCTAATTATAATGGCCGCCGGTCCTCCTGGAATTCCAAGCTAACGCCATGGACTTGATTTTCATTGTCGCCTCTATCGCCGTGTTCATTCGGACCCGTATATATGTATGTGGAAGTATAAGCATCTCGTAGAATAATCGGAGAACAGGCGGCGCGCCTACTATTATATCGGGCCACCCAAAGGAAAAGGAGTTTCAGCCGATTTTTCCAGCGTGTGCCGTTACAACATTCAGATCGAAATCGACCGAATCGATGGGCAAAAATCTGCATCGATACACGTTAAATCGTACGTCAGATTCAATCCAATTTGATGATCTTCAAACGTATAATCGAATTCCATTTGATTCGCTTATGTTTTGTTCCGTATATCGTTGGAGGAAAAATTACTTACAATTGCTACCGGTTCTAATCATACATCCATTGCAATTCGATTCCAGCACTATATCGATGTCGCTCTTTGTCCTATTTCAAATTATCGAAATTAATTCCATCCTGTCTAGTATGTACAGTTATTGTTACCGATATATACTTGATAAGTTTTAAGGTGCAAAATTTTTACCGACTGCGCGGTAACTTTGTTGAAAACGCATCGCGTAGTCGAATTTAGATTAATTTTTTTAGATCAAACGCATACTACATAATATATACTATTCAGACGGGAACGATTATATTATTATGGATACCGTGCGCGGTCGACTAGACCTCAGTCTACATGGGAGATTAAGTTCTCTTTATCCTAATGAGATTAGAAGTATATATCTATATATTGTACTATATGTTGAATTCAACGTGTATATTAAATAGATACATATATATATATATATATATATATATATATATATATATATATGTATATGCACGTGTAATCTGACGTAATTTATACTTTTTTTTCAATGCGCACGAAAACTTGCATAGTTTGCCACCATGAGTACTACGCACGGTAACTATCATTGCGCTAAATTATTCGTATATAAGCGATAAATTGCAGTAATAACAAAGTTGATCGAAAACTCTAACATGAGTGTTCAGGAGAATACAGTTTACGAAACTGCGGCAAAAAATCTTGTGTACACACACACACACACACACAACTCTGTTCCGAAACACGCGCGAGCGCGTTTGAAAAGCAAAATATTCTTACGTAACGGCCTCTCTCTCTCTCTCTCTCTCTCTCTCTCTCTCTCACTCTCTATTTCTCTTTATTCTTTTATCAAATAATTCAATCGACCGCGCGCACACTTGTTGTTCTTCTCTATCTGTCTTTTTCTGTATGCGCACGCGTGTGTACTCGAAGATTTTGCGGGGAACACGCTACATATAACGATTGGCCGTATTATATCGATGTAAAGATAAAAAAGGACCAATAAAGCATTGTCGACTTCGCATACGTCAGAGCGCATAAATCATTGAACCCGCGCACGCCCGCGCTCGGCGATTCCAACCCAAAAATCTTATCCTTTATAAGATATATCGGCATATAATATCTCGAATGTAATAGGAAGTGAATGATATTTATGCCAATCACACACACACACACACACACACACACATCGGTTTCTAACTCTCTACTCGGCCGATCTTACCGACCTCTGACCAGAGCGAGAGTCAAAGCCCCACTTAACGATCGGCGCCTACTATTCAAAGACTATATAGCTTGTATAATACTGTATTGTGTATGGCTTGTATGCAGAAAAAAACCTCTCTCTCTCTCTCTCTCTCTCTCTCTCTCTCTCTCTCTCTCTCTCTCTCTCTCTCTCTCTTCCTCTGTCTCTCACTCTTTTTCTCTCTCTCTCTCTCTCTCTCTCTCACTCTCGTTCCAGCATCTGCTCGCGCGGGCCACTCTCTCATTTCCATATATGCGCGCGAGCCTACTGTCCACGGAGAGCGTTTTGCATCGGCTCTCCGAGCGGCTGTCACGCTAGTCGAAACTCGGACGCGTCGCGGCGTGGAAGGCACGCGCGCGCGCATACGCTGTTTGTACAATATTCTATATACATATTACATGCGAATGTAGAACTTCGTACGTGTGCCTGTAGATATATCTGGTTCGTACATGTGTGTGAATATATATATATATATATATATATATATATATATATACACACTCTAGGGGGCCACTGACTTGGGGGCTTAATCATCCGTATATAATAGTGCGGTGGCAAGTGCATGTACAGGCGTCTATATGCGCGCAAGCATTGCTTATGTTCGTGTTAATGTGTTCTGCAATGTGCGCGTCAGTGCTGCGGCGGCGCAGAAACGTTTTTTTCTCGGTTTTTTCTCTCCGTTAGAGCGATACTTTACGCTACTTTACGCGATTCGCGCGTGTATATACATATTTATTGCGCGCGGGCTCTTTGGTTGGGTTTGCCGATGCCTGTATAGAAGCGGTGCCGTCGTTTGCCTGGTTTATTGGTGTTTTTGCAGCAGTGGCTTGTGACATAGCTATTATACCGTTAAATCAAAATTAATTAGAATTTTAGTTCTAAAATTAGATCAATAATACGAGCCCTGTAGTAAGTGGGATTTTGCGAGTTCATAGTGTATGTAATTATATAGCGGCGTTTAGTTTGTAGATAGTCATTCTTTTACAACGGTCAGTACCGTTAATTTTTTAATAAAACATTATGAGATAATAAACGATAAATTTCTGTTTTCAACAATTACGTGGAGAATCAATTTAATTACATATGATCAGTATAAAAAGATTTCGATATTTATTCTTCTTTCGTGGTGTTGTCATATTAAATTTCTATATATATATATATATATATATATATATATATTATAATTATCAATAGATATATTTATCGGAGAAATTGCGAAAGTTGTACACATATATAACAAAATATTATCAGAAAAATATTTTGAAAAGATATGTCGAAAGAATTTCGACTATACAGATGACGCGACGATTAGATTTCAAAGATAAATTGACATAATGAAAAACAGCGTTACAGGCACGTAAAAATGGATACGCGTATATAATCGAATGTTTTAAAATAAAGCGGCAGCAATAATTACGAATTAATCGCGTCTCGTCTGTTGTTAAATTCCTATGTTAAAGAGACACTGGCAAAACTGTTGGCTCAATATCGGATTACGGAGAAACATTCGCGGCCGTCCAATATATTACGGTATTTTTTTCCTCCTTCTCTTTATCTATATAACATGCGAAAGGAAGCGGTAAAAAGGAGATATTTCGGAGTAGACAGTTATATATATATATATATATATGTATATATATATATATATATATATATATATATATATATATATATATAAAGTCGTGAGGTTAAAAGCCAAGGCAATATACTATACCTTATATAGTAGCAGTGGCAGCTTTCGAGTCGCCTTTCGAGTATATTACCTAGACAGTCAGGCCGCGATTTCGCAAGGTCGAGAAGCGACCGAGGATTTCCACCCCCCCCCCCCGCGCCACTTCCAGCGATCGTTCGCACAGCGTAATATCCATCGTGAACGAGTGATAATAATATTCAAGATTTATTGCACGGGAGCTTGAACTCCGCGACCTACATAAACGTGTGTTATCTATAGAGTTTGGC
Source organism: Sycobia sp. Sy_11 (assembly GCA_018907035.1). NCBI lineage: Eukaryota > Metazoa > Arthropoda > Insecta > Hymenoptera > Epichrysomallidae > Sycobia > Sycobia sp. Sy_11. Next base: position 1,441,175 of record JACCIC010000134.1, on the reverse strand, counting down.
GAAAACGCGCGAAACCCCGCAATTTCTGAAATTGCAACCGGTAATCAGTTTGAAAATTAGTGCCGCGTGCGTCTATACGTTAAACGCGCGCGCGCGCGCATTTTCGTTCTGTATCGTTTTATTTTTATCTTGACTTTTTGAATTCACAATATCCGAGGGGGAGCTGCGTGATTTTTTCGTACGACTCAGCCTTCCCGGATCATTGCCTCCTACGGCAGAAAGGACAAAAAGTTAAGGGCGGCCGACTAACTTACGAAGGCGACGGGGCTGCGCTCTCCCCTCCCTCCTCTCGCTCTCTCGCCTGAATTCCCGCTTTAATCGAGTTAGGCGCTAATTCGCCCGCGAGGACGGAGCTCCGCCGCGAAGGGCCGAGGCTCGCGCCCATCAGTCGTTAAACGTGCGCGCGGCCCCCCGCGCATAAACGTCCATTCGTACGGCGATCGAGGGTCATTCAAGAGTGCGGTGAAATTTTTTTTTTTTTTTAAGGTAAGCCTCGTCGCCGATGGGGTGCGTTTCCAACGAGTTGGCGGGATATTCCGAGAGAGCTCTGGAATCGTGAGCGTGAAGGAATACAGGGTAGAGCAAATAATAGATCAATTAGCGAGATTACTATATATATATAAATTGCGAACTCCGGATATAAAAATATAATTGATTTATCTCTCATTTTTGTAATAAACATTATATGATAAGCAATTATATGAACATGTGTAAATTACGATGAAGACTTTTCGTTAACAATCATTTCACTATTCATGACTTTAAGTTACTTTATTTACAATAATGGCATTTGTAATAAAGTCCCCTGTCTTTGATTAATTTAATTTTAATTATCAGTAGGATTGCCAACTAAATCGCATAGCGAGCCATCTGTTACTCATATATATATAAACATACACATATATCTGAACAAGTACCGTCTGCGATGTGATAAAAAGAGAGCCAGTGTAAAAACGTAAAAACACCAATAAATCGATGATAAGGACGGCATTGAGAGCATTGAAATTCTATATAGATTGTTATCGATTTATTTAAAAGTGAGAGAGAAGATATAAATTTTTTTTTTAAACTCGGTAATTTATACGTGAAAAAAAGTCTGGCTAGAGCATTATATAAAGCCCAAGCGCTTTAGTTGTTTAATCCGGTTTACGAAGCGCGTATATTAAATATTTATTCAGTGTAATTTCTGTATTTCAAACATAGATTCCGATATTTCTTTTCAGACTCTTTAAAACCCGCACTATCCGTTATACAGTTCTTATTCGGAATTGTCGAGCGTCGGTTACTAAGTCGGTTCGTCCAGAAATATAATCGAAGAGGAAACATTTCCATAATGAATATCGTTTATATTGAGCATCGCTGATAATTCGTTAAGTTAAGGCCACACTCATTTATAATTCGGACGGTCCTATATCAGAATATCGACAATAATTTTCCGACGACCAGCTTACACCGGGGATTACCGATGCGTATCCTTTGCATTATTCAATCGTATTTTTTCACGGATTCGAAGTGACGTAATTTAAAAGCTATAGAAAGAACGGAGAAAGAGGGAAAAAAAATCGAAGGCGACTTATCTCAGGGCTAGGGGAGCAGACATTAAGCGCTGTGCACGAACGTACAGATATAATATCGCCTCGCGAGCGCCGACGTGCACACAATGGTCTGGGACGATCGGCTGTCCGTGAAGGAGGTGACGGAGATCAAGAGGACGACGCCGCGATTCCCGTCCCGCGAGCGGAACTTCGCCGTGCGTCGACGCGGACCCCGGCGCTCTGTATCCCTGCTCAGCGCGAGCCTGCTCGGCAGCTGCGTGGGCGACGCCTCGGCTCGGGTCCACGGGAACGACGCCGGCCGCGGCGGCATCGCCGAGGAGGAGGAGGAGGAGGAGGAGGAGGTGGTGGAGAAGAAGAAACAGCAACAGCAACGAAATCAGCAGCAGTGCCGGAAAAGCACGCCCACCAATGTCGAGGGCTGCCAGTAAGCGATTTATCCGATATGGGATTGAATTTGACCGAACCAAGTCCCCGCACCCGTACTGTTGGTTTTGCACTGTCGTTTTTATTGTTCTTTATAAGTTGGTAGGGTGGAAAATTATTGGAAGGACAGTTGGCATATAATCATTCTAGCATCCCCCGTCTCGGCTTCGCCCGAGATAATAATTTAACCGATTTCTAAAAGAATACTCGATATATATACAAATCTATATTACTAAAAAGCATTTACCGTAATTTACCTATCGTCGCTTCTGTATAAAAAGCTGCTTCAATGTACCGGCCACTTCAAAAAGCTGATATTTTGCCTACCATTTTATACAATATGTATATGCACATTAAATACGGCTTCGATGGAGAAAATTGTACTTTCGAGATCGGGCGGTAGAAAAAGATTTCCAAGTGTGTCGACACGACTTCTACGGAGAGTATCATGTTCGGTCGATAGAATATGTCTCGGGACGACTGCTATATAGTTTTGTGTTGGAGAGGTAGAAAACGATGTCCAGGTATCCAGGGACGATTTCTACTGCGAGCTCTGGTGTTCGAATCATAGAATACGAATCTCACCGTAAAAGTAATCCCGTTATACCAGGACATCGCCTTCTATCCTACGAATACGCAACTCCCCGTAGAAGACGTTCCGAGGTATTGGACATAGTATTTTACCATCCGATCATGATAGTATGCATAGAAGATGTCCTGAGGAAGCTAGGCATCGTTTCCTACCGACTAAACACATAGTCCCCCGTAGAACTCGTTTCGCGACATCTATAAATCGTTTCCTATCGACTGAACAGGATTCTCCCCATCAAAGTCGTTCGAGAACACCTGGACATCGTATTCTACCATCCAAACACAAAAATTCCAGTAAAACTCTTCCTGAGACACCGGGGATATCGTAATGTCGTATTCCACCGCTCGTATACAAAAATACAATATTTCCCCGTAGAGGACTTATTTAAATATATATATATATATATATATATATATATATATATATAATATAGTATAATATCATATAATATATATAGTTTCGAGTTTATTGTTAAAGAACCTTATTTTGCCATCATTTGTCTTATACTGGAAAAAAGCTTATGTGACTTCTGAAGATAATATAACGTGTAAAAGCAAAAATTAGTATGATTTGGCATACAATCCTTTTTTATGAGAACACGGGGAGAGAGAGAGGCAGAGATTTCGATATAAGAGAAAATAAAATTTAAAAAATCAAAAGATATCTACAAGGTTTGGAAATAAAAAAAGGATAATACCGTGTCAAATCACACATTCTTTAGGATACTAATCCGAAAGTTAGATAAGATCATTCAAATAAATTGGCCTGTTATTAATAATTTAAGCTTACTACTTTGAGTTTATATAATTGATTCAAGACGCACTTACTGGCTGTTTGTCGAACTGACTGCTAAGTCCGTTAACTTAATTTATTGATTGAAATAAAATTATTTTCAATAAAAGAGCCTAGCCTATGTTTTCCCGAAGATAACATAGAATACATATTTTGAATTGGAAAGAAATCGGTTCTGTAGTTTTTTTGTTTAAGGTGTACAAATAAAAACACGCTTTGTCTTCATAAATTAGTATGGTATGATGTGATATGATATGATATGATTTACTTAAATATTTTGTATTAGTAGAAGCCACAGAAAGAGGTGTGACGGTGTTTCAGCTACGATTTCATTCAGATTCCGGGTGGTAATGACATTGCAAATGAGCTCTTTAGGACCTAATTTTTTTCATTTCTATAATATTTACATTCATACTGGTAGGATTTTCCTCTAAATTCAATTGGATATACCAGAGTGGTCCAATGTTAAAGGGATTTTTATACTGCGGGAGGGCGAAGTGATGGATGATATAAACCAACGGTGAGAGGGAGGAGTTCAAAGCGGTAACCAATACGAGTTAGTTGGTACAATCTGGTCGCTATGAGTGAAAATTATTTATTTATTTACGGATTATTTTGAGATGAACTGTCTGTAACATTTAAGTCAGTCCAAAGTTCAACAACTATCTATAAATATGACGATATGATCTGCAGTTCAGTGATTTCTGATATTAATTGCAGCACCTAATAATTATTTTGGAGAGTAATTTTCTTTAACATTGCAGAGATCCACAGTAGACTAATTATACAGAGTTGAATGAGATTTTTCAAATGATTTTTTTTTACAATACAATTATACGTAATGTTATTGATTACATATTAAGAAATTGTAGAGGTGAAAATTTTACACTGAGAAAAAAATATCTGTTATCAAGTAAATATTTTCCTGTTTTATACCAAGTAAATTATTTCCTGAAATTGAGAAAGCATCTTCTTAAATCAAGAAAGTATTTACTTAATGCAAGAAGAATTCACTTCAATCAAACCACGTACTCTTAAATCTAGTGAATATTTTCTTAGTTTAGGAAAATAATTTACTTGCTACAAAACAAGTAAATATTTACTTGATATTGGAAAATATTTTTTTCAGTGTAGCGAGCCCTATCATTAACTTTGTCAAGTTCTAATTTAACAGCTGATTTTTATGAAATTCCCTCATACTCAATAGTTTCATATTGCTGATAAGATTATAAATATATATATATATATATATATATATATATATATATATATATATCATATATTTATAATAACCTACAGAAAAAATATTTTTATAAAACAGTATCCTGATGCAGGTGTTTGTCATTAACCAATGATTTAAAATACTTGAATATTTCTTAGGCTTAAAGAACATGAAAGCCGTGATTTTTTTCTCATTTTTGATATAAAATTAACAAATTTTGGATAATCCGTATTTATTTTCATGCTAGATGACTCCAGATTTCTAATGAATATATGGAGTAGCAAATCATTTCCACTCAGAATTCATATGTTTAATCTCATGTTGCTGCGATTCTGCAGCTGACGGCACAATATATGTATTGGATAAAATTGTAGTTTTGCGTATCTGCTTATACAGTACTCGAAAAATATTGATACGGATACTTACATATTTTGTTCTCTTATGGTTTCACACTCGGCGTGACACGTAAATAAATTCCTTTGCAATTACTTCAGTAGTACTTCATTTAAGAAGAAAATATTGCTTCATTCATTTTGCAAAATATTCTAAAATACAATCTATTCCTTAACATGAAAAACACACAATACATTTCTGTATAAGTTATGATTTGAATACTATAAGCGATGAATTTAATTGCAAATTATGTCAATCTCTGTTGTTTTGGTAAAAAATATCAAAATTGATGCTTGCACACTCTTACTAAAATATTAACTTTTTATGCAGACTATAGATAATATAATATATCAAAGGATGAAAGTCTAAATGGCAAATTTAACAGCGTAACAACAATCTCTTGATTAATGATTTCATTACAGGACTTTCCCTAATGAGTTCATTTTTTGAACCTACAAAAGTACCATTTCCAACAACAGCGAGAATTTCACTAATCCGGCAGACATATTTTGTGGGCCATTATTTTTAGAACGAAAGACAGCAATTAATATCCGAGTTTACAAATAAAATAGTGCAAGTAAAATTTTCACGTAATTCGTTATTTATTGCGATGTTTATCATAATCAAGCGCGAATTTTTAAATTTCTCAAAATTTACGCATAAAAAATATAGCTCAATGTCGAAATTATTAATAATTTCTACGAATAATGAATTATTCAGTAAAAAACAGCCGCTTATGCGTAGACCGCTGAGTCTTCCAACGATTAATTTTAAATACAGTGTATTTTTTGCATTCCATTCCGTTCTCGTTTATTTTTAGCTTCCAGGTAAATATTTGACGGCGCAGTTGATGTTGTACAACTAATTACAAAGCCAATGTCCAAATCATATTTCACAGATCATTGTTGCTATTAAAAACCTTTATCTGAAGTAATTGAAAAAAGAAAAAACAATCCGTTTGTAGGGTATATCTAAATTGTTCAATGCACCATACGAGAGTGAGAGAGAGAGAGAGGGGGGGATAAGTTAGTTTTGTGTAGAGTATCTGCGTCGACTCGCTCTATACCACGCACTAATTGAAAAAGTGGGTTATTTATTTTGCACGATTTAAACTAATCGTCGTAGATCAAGCTGCACAGTGCGAGATGAGAGCGAATCAGCCGGCTTTTTGGGGAATAACAAAGTTTGTATAAATGTACGTGTGTGTGTATATATGCGCGTATGTGTATAAAACATAAGTTCAGTCCGTAATATAATATTACAAGCCTATTTAACACTCAGACCAGTCGCCAATTCTTTAACTATATTTTTAAACGTGTAACACACACGATGCATCACTGCGGATTACTCAATGGAGACCTTGAAAATTTGTTATATATATATATCTTCATAGCGAGCGTCTATATATATATATATATATATATATATATATATATATATATATATATATATATATATATAATATTTTATCGGACGGGCTCGATCACGCGCACAATTGGCCATTTCATTTAATTATGAGATGAACGGTTAAATTGCGGGAGCGAATTACACGAGGTGGTTTTGCTACGCGTATTCTCGTGAATGTATTAGGCTCTATATCTAATTTTGTTCACGACGATGGCGATTGGAGAATAATTTACGCCCCTATGCGGTCGCCTGCGAATAAGTTTATTGCAGTTTTGTTTTTTATTTTTATTCTCTACCCATCGCGACTATTTATCGGTCGCCGCTCCTTAATGCATAAGCTCGACGTTGCTGGCTTGAATTAATTTTTTTCGATACACGCTAATCGCGAGTGTGCTTTATGCCGACGATACGCCAATCCAGGCTCGGTCTCGTGTATTACACGCGGGAGAAATCCACACGGGCTTCCGTAACGCAGCCGGCTGGCGCATGTATGAAAGAGCCGCGCGATGAGTCAAAGCTTTGTTTGTATAATTTATGCGGCTTAAGCAGAAGCGAAAAGCTTCCATCGGGAGCGAGACGTTTCTCGGACGATGGAGATAAAGTGGCGAAGGCCTTCGGGCTATTCCGTTTGTTTGCAAACAATTGGATGGGATTATAGGCGTGACTTTTACTTTTTCATTTCATGCCGCGACGTTTAGATTTTCCCCTATATCCTCGGGCAATTCTATATCCGCTCAATGTACAAGAATGTCGGGTGTTCCATTTTATTTCATTAAATTGACTCTTCGACATTATTGACTATTTTAGAGTGTCTATTTGACAGATTAGAATCATAAATTATCATTTGCAAAGCAAATTTTCGAGATGCCTTTGTAATTTTTCCAGTATGTTAATACTAAATATGTAATTAATACTTACTTGTATGTTAGAATCACAGAATATTTTTTTAAAATAATATTTGAAATTTTGTGACACGCGCAATTAATAACTAAATCGTGTCGAATTGATAAGCAATAGAGAGATATATTTCACGTGTGTAAGGTAAAATTATTTTAGAATAAAATAGGGCGATTCAATAATCATCCATTGACGATCTCAATATAACCTATAAATATATACTTAACCGAATGATCTAACAAAAAAAGAACTGAATATAGATTTTAGTTTTAAATATGTCTGAAGTTTGTTAGAAGTTTTTAAATAATTGGATATCTCAACTACAGTGTTGATTTAAGATTAAGTGTTCCATGTATAAATCTTTTAGCATTTGTACGAATGTCTGAAATCGCTCATTTTCCAGCTTAACGTCTCTTTTTTTAATAGACCTAACCTTCTCGCTATTATCGATTATTTTATGTTAAATTTTACAGCCACCCCAGAGATTTATAAATGGGCGTTTAGCATACCAATCCGTGAAATCTTTAATGAATGATTAAAAATTTTTCACTCGAAAATGTTTACATAGGATCTTTTTCATTCCAAAAGCTGTCGCCGGTTTTTCCGCATTCTTCCAACTTATCCATGTATAAATATTGTGCATTGATATGGAAAATATCATACTCGCATACTCTGGCCTCCGACGATACGAGTGACCGACGCTATCAATTGAACTTTTTTTTTAGGTCGCACGAGACTAAAAAGTTGTGCCCGTCAGTCTGAAATTGTTCATTAAATTTCTAAACACTTCGAAAAAGCTATTGCTACGCGTGTATATACTTTAAGTAATTAAACCGGCCGTAAAAACGCTGTCCACTGGCTAAATATAGTAATGTTATAAACGCAGACCAATGTGAACGGCGGGGGGAGGATCTTCTTTGAACGAAAGGATCGTTTCGACCCACGACAGAGACGAACTAATGTACAAAAGATTTTGAATCATCGCCGCGCACGCGATACTCGCGGGACATCTCAGCGGGGCGGACGAAGTATATTAATTTTGCTTCTTTTTCCCCCCTTTCCAATTGGCTTTGACGAATTTAGACCGATTATGATGGATTATACTTCGACGGTAGCTTTAAATGTTCCTTTTTTCGGTTTGTCGAAACTCGATTGTACGGTTGGCAGTGCGTGCACGAACGGATATCAAATTCAATTTTCAACGAATCACTGGTAGCTCCATATAGTATAATAGGTGAGGAATAAAGCTTTTTCTTACGTTTAATCTTCAGCCGCCGCAGATTCTTGCACCAGAACGAGATCGTCCCGTCCTTTCCTCCTCCTTTTCCCTCCGACTCGTCCCTAATCTCTCCCATAAAATTCCGAATGTCCAGCTTTTGGAAGATTGACAAAGCCCGATGCGCACTGGCTCTCTTTCTCGCTGCCTCTCCTTCTCTCGCCCCGTCCCCGCAGACGCAGAGCTCGCCCGAGCTTCGAGCCCCGCTGTGTCACTGCCAAGGCTGGATCCGTTGACAAAATCTTCGTTTACGCCGATTCGGCGGACGCGGCGCTGGGCGCTCGGGCGTTCATTGCTCTATATAAGTTAGCCGTCGCCCGTAGCCGGCGCGAACTTTCGTCGCGCGGAGAAATTCGCGCGATGAACGAAATGGCGCGCGGGCGCGCCGGTGGGCCGCCTCGGGTTATTTATTTATAGATACTGCCGCGTCGTTGCGGGAACGCAGCTTGAATGCACGCGAGTAAAAACGCGTGTATAGAATTCTAGAATTTCGGTCCCGACGTGTTTACGTCTCGATGCGTGGAGTAATCGGTGCGATATTGACATAAAGTGGAAATGATAGGGAACTGGTACGATTCGTAATTTTACATTGAAAACAATGGTGATTGGGCTCTGCGCAACCTTTCGGCGCTAATCGTGAATTCGGTTACTTTTCGTTCCCCGCTTTGCGAAATATTGTGCCGCTTGTCGTCGGGAAGTGAGTGGTGCTATTCAGCTTTGAAGGTAAATTGAGGAACGTAGCTTTGAGGAACGTAGCTTCGGTCTGAGCTCGAGATTTTTTTTGACCGAGATAAATAGTAACTGTTGTATTCTGTTTAGTAACAAGTATATTATAAGATATTGAAGTTATGGACACAGCGATTCCTAATGCGGCTTCCAAATAATTAAATTTATTAGAAATATTTTTAATCTTATAGAATTATTTATTGTTATCTCATGATGATTTATCAAAACTTTAAATCTGGATTTTGAATTTCATTATTTATAATCAATGCGCAATAATCAAAAATACGGCATGAATAAAATAAATGACTATATACGTTATTCAATTTTTACTGAATTCTGGAAAAAAAAATTCAAGTTCGCAAAATCGATATAAAATCCCTTGCGTCCACGAGCATGCACGCACCTCGCCCCTCAAATTTGTTTGTCCGCTCGATATATATATACAGAAAATAAAGATAGACACGTGTTGGAAAATATCGTGGAACGAGATCAACTATTCTTCTCGTATTTGCTTATACAAACAATTTAAGCGTAACGCATACGTACACAAACATTTATAATTGGACGATTAAATGTAAATCTAAGCGCATAGTGTATCACATGGGATGTACCTGCGTAATAGTTTAAAACAAAATACACAGAAGGCAATTGTTGACTTGAATTATTTGCTTTTTAATTAACGTTGAACGTGAGCGATCTTAAACAGTTATCGCCTGAGACGACCTTAACTTTACATTTGCCGTACAGCTGTATAGTTTATTTATAAGACAAAGTGAGGGGGAGAGGGCGTGGTACAGTAAAAAACAACAGAAGAGAACAGAAACAGTAGAAGGAGAAAATGCAACAGGATATTTTCAAAAGGTTGGTTGACAGTGGTGTTACAAATTTTTATATATATGCGAAGGGTAACATTTGTCTCATTCAATTTTGAAAACTGTTGAAATTGAGTGAAAATTTTACGGAAACTAAGCGTATAAGGACCTATATATTCGCGCCTAATCGCTCCTTTCATAATTTACTATTCCAATTTTGCCCGCGATAAGATTTTATTTTTAATATTGTAATTGCGTAAGTGTGTATCACACGTTCGATCGTTCTGTGCTACGTGGATGTACAAAAATCTCGATAAAAGTACTCTTATCGTATTGCTTTGGACGAACAAGCTATAGATTATATATATATATATATATATATATATATATATATATATATATATATATATACATATGGCAGACCGTCTCAAAAGGCACAAGTCCAATGATCCCTTGAATTTACTACATCGTCACCCTCGCACTGGCGCGTTGCTCTGTCTCTCGTTCTCTCTTATTCTCTTCCTCTCTCTCTCTCTCTCTCTCTCTCTCTCTCTCCCCAGCTTCGTGTTCTCGCGCCTGCGCACAGCCAACCTCGGCGCGTCGACGGAACGCGCGCCTCGGCCCGCGAACCGAATAAACCCGCGGCATCGTGGTGGCGCCAGTTTGAAGTGCGCTTCTTTTGCGCGTGCAGCACGCTACGGTATATTAAACACAGCGCCTGACATATCCGCCTCGTTTTCGGCAGCCCGGGCCGCGCGAAAAGTGCGTTTATACGTACGTACCAACGTGCCATGCGTACGTACGTGTGTGAATTCATGGGTGCGTGCGCGCGTGCGTGTGTACATACACCTGTATCTATATTACTTACACCGGTCCGAGCGCAATTGTTGTCTTTATAAAGGTCGTCGCGCCTTATCTTGGAGTTCACAATGCGCGCGCGCCCGTTTGTTTTGGGTATATACGCGTATTTATACCTGACTGAGCTTTCGTCTTGACAGCCTTGGCACGTTGCGCGTGCACATCTCATCAGTGCGCGCGGTGATTGATGTCTTAACGTTGAGTTTTGGCTAGAAAGACTGTGTGTGTGTGTGTGTGTGTGTGAAAATGATGTTCTTCTCTCTTATTTCTCTTGTTAAAGGCAGTACCAGAGGTGGAGAATGTAGCGGACTTTGTGGTGACGATGTCGTCCGTCGAGGGTGAAAATTAGCGCGTAAAATAGTTTTGTGTTTCTGTACGGAAAATCATGTTCATATAATCAGTGAATACTCGCGTTGTCTTTGAAATTTGAATTTGAATCGGAGTTACAAAGCCGTTGTCTTCAAAAGCTATGCAATGTATACAGGATAAAGTCTCTATAAGATGATAACAAAAATGCAACGGAAGTTCTTTCTTCTGTTATGTTAAACAAAAATACGCGTCATCGTGAATATATATTTCCGCTGATTAACAAACAATTCACGCGTGTAAGCAGGGAAGATTTCATGGATTATTGCGAGTATTTATATTGCAATATTAAGCAAATTGGAAAAAATAATCATTTCTTTATGCCGTTTCAAAGTCAATTATTTTATTGCTGTTGTGTTTTGCAACATAACCTCAACTAAGTAGTGGCGCGAATAAAGTTATTGAGAGAAAAAAATAAAGCCAGTTTTTCTCATTCATCTGAGAAATGATATTTGTGAATTTATAATCTACTTTATGTATAACCATCATCTTATTATTTAAATATTTATAATACAGAACTACTTTAATTTCAGGGAACTCTTGTGATCTGTAATAGCACATTATTTCTCGTCGAATTATTTATGTGGATACGTTATTTTAAATCAATCTATGAAATTAATTATGAGTAAAAATATATTAGAAATTATACATATTAAATTAAAATGAAACTACTCTAAATTATACATTGATTATACATCAGTCTATGATAACAAATTGAATGCTTTCTAAAATGCGTTTTAATCTAATGAAATATCTTCTTTTTTTTTGACAAATAATAAAAAACAATGCTCGAAATTGCTTTGTCCAATGAGAATTTTCTTGGTTCTTTCTTGTCATTGCTTTTGCTTCCGTCGCAGGAAAAGTTTAGAAAATTTATGCATATTTGCTTTTAAACCAGCAAATCTAAGAGCCCGCACTCCTGACACACGCCGCGCCGTATTTTACGCCCGCAAAAATTATGTCAGAGAACTTCTTTGTTGACTTAGCATTGAACTTATTTCGGTACACTTATACGCTATATATTTACATTATAGCCATCGGCCGCTTATATACTTTGGCCCGTAATTTATTGTATGCTCACGCATCGCATAAACTCTGCCTATCGTGTTATCGTTGACGTTTCTCAAAGGATTCCGTGCGTGCGCGTAGCGCTGCGCGAGCCCCTTTCTCAAACTCGAAATGATTGATATTAGTTTAAAGACTCGAGAGCACTGGGCGCGGATCGTGTGCATGCATATATATATATATATATATATATATATATATATATGGAAGCTTCGCACATCAGAGAGATGCAAGTGCCAAAAATGCGCTCTTTTGCCCAAACTGCGGGGCGTCCAAGTCGTCGCCGGCTCTGTATTTATACGGGAATGCTGACGTTTATGTATGTACATACACAGATACACACACACACACACACACACACACACACACACACATACACACACACACACACACACATATATATATATATATATACTTCTGTTTTAGAGTTCGCACGCATCGCAAGCGCGTACCATGGTGGGCCTGTTGCAAAGACTAATAAAGCGTGAAACAAAAAAAGAGCATAAAGCAAAAAAATTGATCGACCCATCCTAAGTTTGTTTTGTTGAATTCTTTAAGAAATAATTATCCTCGATAATTTAGCATGATCGTTTTAATTATGTATGCGTGTGCATGTGTGCGTGCGTGCGCGCGTTTGTGTATAGAAATACATAGTGCAACGAGTAATGTTATTAGTGAATTTCTTCTCCGTTATCGGACATTTTTATGAATTCACCCGAAACACAGTGTTGTTCTTTAGACTTATGATTGTCCAATTAGCGCACATATTCTTTGTTCTAGAATTTCGGGACTCGAAGAGTTATCATGTAAATTTAGGCAGAACTTCCATTTAAAATTTTAACATGTTTTTAGAAAACTATGTATTTTCAACGTTACTCATTTCGCTTACCCCATTATTTCGAATAAAATAGAAAATTGAAACATAATGAAATCCACAAATAATTTTTTATATTTTAATAAAATCCAAGCTGTCAGATTGTAGATATTGGTTATGAGCTAGTAGAATATGTCAGTGTTTGGTTAGACGTAGGCCGAGTATTTCAATGTACGATATATAGTATAGGTGTTTTTCTTCTTTTATTCAAAAATTTCGAGAAACATCTTTCCAGCAAGCTCTGGATCTCGGGCTTAAATTTTCTTCTCTGAAAGAGAAGTGGAACCGTGCAATATTAATTAAAGTAATTGAAAGGTTTCATTTGCTACCACATATAGGTGATACAATAGTTCTCGCTATCTTGACGCGCAGTTCCTATTTTTACAAAATGCTCCTTCTGCCGATGCGTCGCTTAATTAATTAATTGTCGAGCCAATCTATATGTACTATATATATATATATATATATATATATATATATATATATATACATATGTATATATATACACCGATAAAGCTTCTTCTTTTGTTATATAAAGACTAAAAATTCACCATATCCATAGGACACCGTTGTCTTCTTATGTTATTATTAAATCGAAACGATCGGTAAAGACGTCGACAAATGCGTGTTTTATAAACGAACATATAGCACATCAGAGCGTCGGTCCAAGAGTGCGAATATAAGGAGCCTAATAGAAATCGAATTCCCGGAAATGAGACGCGCGCGGTGCCGCTGTTGCTGCTGCTGCCGCGTTTACGCTCGTGCGCGAGCGTGCCTATTTTGCTATCTCTCTCTCTCTCTCTCTCTCTCTCTCTCTCTCTCTCTTACTATCTTTCTGTCTCTATATAAGTTGAAAAGATGGAATTGCCCGCTATATATACTGCGAGAACGCTCTCCGCACGCGCATATGCAGCAAGAATAGCATAACTCGAAATTGCGCGCGAGCGCACACATACGCGGAGACTCACGCACACGTGGGCAGCGTACACGTCGGGGGCTATTTTGAACGGTGAGCGCGTTTTAACTCGTGCGCGCGAACGACCGCCGCGCATTCATCTAATTAATAACCGGACCGACTGACCTGGAGAGAGACATAGAGGGAGCGATATATATATATATATATATATATATATATATATATATATAGAGAGAGAGAGAGAGAGAGAGAGAGAGAATAAGAGGAAGAGACAAAACTCGGCACTGCACTTGTCCATAGAGCGGCATTGCGGTCGCGCGCGGAGCGGAAGGAGACGCGACTACTGTACGCCGAGATCGCGATCGGGATCGAAGAAATTGTTATATCGCGAAAGAGGTGGTACGCATCATTCGGCGAGTAGAATAAACCTATTACAGTAAGTTTTTCATTCGCATCGCCTGTTTACCTATGTAACACATATTACGTTGGGTGATTGGCTATGGCATTACAAGAGATACTTATTAATAAGTGGTGTTTTTTAATTTCCACATATTGCACATACTTCGTATTCCTCGCTTTTTCGCAAGTGTCCCTGGTCAATGGATTTTATTCTAAATATTGATGAATGATTTGAATTTATTTGAAACTTGTTACAAATCCCTTACAAATAATTTTAGATTCAAACGCATTTTATTTCATCCTCAAGGGTAAAGCCGTTTTTTGCGAATGGCTCCATTGAATACTGTCGAATTTAGAGGAGACGTGACTTTGAACTTCATTTTCAAAGATATTTAAAGAATCTTAAAGAATTATTTTTTGTGTATATATTCGAATAAGCGTAAAAATTCAATAGATATTGATGGAATTGTTGAAGATACCTTTTAACTTATCCAAGACTTTACAACACTTTCGAAGGCAAAATCTGCGATCTGTCTTATTCACTGTTCACAGTTTCCTTGACGAATTTAAGATTTTTTTTATTTCTTTAAACAATTTGATTCTTATATTAGAGATTATTTTGGAAGCTTATATTGAAAAGTGATTACCACTACAAAGATAAATAATTTTATGAATAATTATACATATATTGAACGTCAATTTCACAAAAATAACTAAAAATTGTTTAATGGATATAATGTAAATTCAATAAATTAAGATTCATACTAAATCAGCATAATAAAACTTAACGAAAATAACAAATAAAAAGACCTAAATATACACATAAATGTCGGTGGATTTACGAAATCGTTGAGAATTAATTTATTTTCATTTATAGTATTTTATTTTATGGACACATAGAAGTTCATTGAAAAGTGGTATCTAAATTAATACATCTATATGAATCTGCTTTTACTATTCGAAAGTTTAATTCAAATAGATGATATAAATGAATATATAAAATGCTGATATATTCTATAGACAATATGAAATATTCACCATTCTTATAGAGACACATAGACTTCAGCACTTTTGGTACAAATTAGGGGATACCGTCTGTCAGTAAAACTAAGAATTTTTTTTCTTTCGTTTTCTGACTTTTTTGTACTTCAATACTATGTATATCAGAGACCCTATTAAATTTATATATTACGCATCAACAGGAATATGAATGTAAACAAAATTCATTGATATTTAATGGAATTTTCATGATTTGTTTTAAAATTTTATTTACAATTTTATGACATTTTAGTCAATATGCACAACAACTCTTTTAACAACATTATTAATTAACATATACTAATTTAGAACTGAAATTAGCTCTATAATCTCGTGTAAGCTTTTATTTATATGAGATTCATTTGAATGAAGCTCCATCAGACGTTATAATAGCCCGAAATTCTTTAGTTGAGGTTATGCGCAAAATAAAAAAAAATTTACCACAACATGTTCACGTAACATTCTCGTGATTCTTAAACTGACAATTTTACAGAAATCGAAGGTTACGTCATTACTATACCTAGAACGTTATTGGTGGTATTGCCCTTAGTTCAGACTTATATATATATATATATATATATATATATATATATATATATATACCCATACCTATACATATGTAACTTTACGCCGCAGCGTTACGTTCGTATTATTAGGGAAATGAAAATTCCCTCCGACGTATCTCGTATATATGATATACGGACTCAAATTCATCAACGTACTTTCAGAGCAAAACATTGTTGACATTCGGTGTTTTTTTTCTCTTAATGAGAGCTTTTAAGCTGTTGTTCTCCTAATGGACTGTATTGAGCAATCCTATCTCATTGTAAAGCCATGATATTTAAAAGATTTTACTATTTTGAATCTTTCTTAGGATATCGTTGTGTACGACGGACGATGATGTAGAAATTGAAAGAAATGAGTCCAACTGTTATAGAGATTACACAGATGATGAAACCATAAAATATATTAAATTACTGCACGTGTATTTCGACAAAGGCATATTTATTTAATATATACACATTAAATGTTTTACATTGCAATTTAGCAGAATTAAGTTTTATTAGGAAATTTTCATATTAAAAATTATTTATCCAAAATAAGAAAAAAAATCCAATGAAGATACTTATATGGGAACTCAGGTGACATTTTCTTTCGTTGCAAGCTCAACTCGTTTAAATCCAATCTCTTGTTCAATAAATGGGTATTGGCTTTATGTTATTCGGTCAATTTTCTATTGCTTAATTTTTACTTGCTTCGACTTAGAACGATGATTTTCTAAAGATGCATTTTCGATTTTATTGAATGTTATTATTTGTATATTCGAGACAACGAAGAATAGTGTTTGCATCCTCTTATAAAATTTTCTTATCTAATTTATGATTGATATTACATTTTTTCTTATTAATGGAAGTAACGTGGAGTAAGAATTGGATTCAAAGCTTAATTCTGCAAATCTATTCCAAATCAATATTTACAAATGGATAATCTATAATTAATTATCTAGAGACTCTCGTAAAAAAAACTTTTTTCTTTCAAATAAGGGAGAGGAGAAAACGAAACATTATTCGATTTTTCACTCCTTTCAATAAAGATAAACGTGGAGAATTATATGCCAAGACTACATCGCATGTACAATTTATCATATTTACTTGTTTAATAAAATAAATGTCTAAGCAGATACGCTGAAGTGCATCGAAAACGAAGATTGAAATTTAGACCATTGACCGTAAAAAGGAGCAATATTTTCAAAAAAAATTTTTATCAATAATCGAAAAATGGACAGAATAATACTGATCACCGATGTCAGAGAATCTTCTCTATAGAATAATCTAGAGAACTATCAAAAATTTGCTCAAATTCGGAGAGGATAAATTATGAGACTGAATACGAGGATGAAACGTAAAATGAAAATAAACGAAACGATAACGAAACTGCCGCTGAAGCCATCACCCAGAATAACATGAGCGAGAAAGCCAGCATTTGTCATCCGGTTTAAAGGTGGCGTGTGATATTTCAGTCTTCAAAGAAATTAATTTGTAAACTCCCTTAACAAAATGTTCAATGCTACGATTATCTGCCGTTGAATTTATCATTTACCATGCAGTCTTATGATTTAGATTATGATTTCTGATGCCTTTCGCGTGTAAAATAACAGTCATCGTATACCTGAATTTAACACGTTGTTAGAATTTTCAATAATTTAATATAAATTTCCCGGTGATTATTATTTCATGTGTTTTACGAGAGCGAGTAGAAGAATGTTTATAAATATTGCTTTCTTAATAAAAATCAGCATTAATTTATTTAGCTCTTACAGTTTTGCAGTTGTTTGATACTATTTGACCCAATTCTAATGATTAATGCATAATCTCAAGCGAGTTTCGATAATAAATTCAACGAAGCATTGAACATTTCTTTCCCTTGTAATAAATAGCATTAACATTAATTATATATGATTAGTTTCTTGCATTAATATCTTCGTGTTTATTACTACCAATATTAAGTTACAAATAATTTTAGTGTTTTTAATTAATACTTCATTTTCATTTATAAAATTCGCTTAAAAAAATTATTTTCAAAAGTACAAACATATTCATATCAGGATATAGAGTCCGCAAAAAAATTAATGCAAAACCTAACCAATGTTAAAAGTAATTTCTCGATTTTAAAGGTTACTTTTTCAAATTCAGAACATTTTAGTGGAGTTTATTTTTTAGAATGTAAAGAACGAGGTCTCAATGTTTTAAAATGATTATTTTGTAATCTGTATCCGATATATAAACTTATGCAAATTGCAGATTATTATCAATTTTCTGAATTTTTTGGATCGTTTTCGTTCTTTTTTCCAACACAATGCAAAGGTGACGCTAGCAAAGTCTTTCCATTGAAAAATCAAGAAAAACTAAAAAAAAAGTCGCTTAAACGACTCTTCGTCTAGAATTGGTTAAAAATAACCGAAAAATAGTTTGTGCAAGTTACAAAACTTATTAATATTAAGGTTTCAAAGATTGCCTTAAATTTCAACCTGATCTAATTTGGTTTTATTGCGCATCAGAAATCAAACGAATGGATGAGAAAGAGACTTCGATCTTTCATTTTAAAAGGAAAATTCATGCAGCCACGTTATTGCATTAATTTTATTACGTAACTCAGATTTCAAATTATCCGTTAATGCTATTTCAATACGATTGACAATCACGCATCCTCGTCCATCAGCTGAGCGAGCAAAACTCAACGTGAAAAAAAAAATCTTTCGTCGATTCAGAGTGCTGCTCCCCATCCCTTCCGCCGAAGCCCCCCCCCTCCAGCCAGCCTGAACGGGAAGCTGTACAGGCGTCACACGACGCAGAACCTGCTCGGCGGCAGTGGCGGCGGCGGCGGCGGTAGTCGTCCGCCTCGCACGATGAGCCCCAAGGGCCCGCCCGCCCCGGACGGCTCGACCAAGCTCGAGGTGCGGGTCTCGTGCGTCGCCGCGCCCGGCGCCGAACCCCAGGGCATCAGGGTGCGCATACCCGAACCGAAAATGAGCCCGACCGCGGCCCACCCGGCGGCCAGGCGCGAGGCCAGCCGTGCGGCGGCGGCGGCGGCAGTGGCGACGCGCTGTCCCTCGATGCAGGAGAAGGACTTTTACAGAAGGTCGGCGGTCTCGCTGGACAGGCGGGAGAGGTATCCCACGCTCTCGGGGGCGGAGATCAAGAGGGGCCTCGTGGCCACGGGGGCGGACGCCCAGAGGAGGCGCAATCCCATGCTAGATCGGAAAAACAGGTCAGGATTTCCATTATACGTGGATAGTCAGGGGATTGGCGGGGCTGTCGATTGAAGTCGTACTGGGGGGGAGGATCCTCGATTTCTCTTTTTTTTCTTCTGTTGCTGCGGAATTGCTTTGAATAATAATTTATACGGAATATATTTCAGAAGATTGGAGGGAGACTGCCTTACTTATATGTAAAACAAGTCGAGAGAATAATGTACTTGAGTATAAAGCTGTGTTTAGCGTCTGTAGTAATAATAAAATTGCTGTTAATGTCGAAAAAATTTTAATTGTCAATTGAAATCAGACTTGTTTTCGAGCTGAATATTTTTGAACAGCGAATGATAAAATAATCAGATTGATCGTTATTAATACAATAGACATAATTTTGTTCTTGGATAACTGAAAGACATAACTGGAGTAAATTTTTGAATGCAATCTACATCTGTGCGGTGACTTGATCAATAACATCTAGATTTGGATATATTTTAAGGTTATATAATGGACAAATGACGTTTCGGTAATTTTTGACGGTTAGTACGAGCTCTGCAGCATCTTTTAGCTATATTTTAGAAACTGAATCGTGTACTACAACCGCAATTCTTTAAAATCCATTTTGGTCCAAGTATTTTGAAGAATGTCGATTTTGAATTTGAAAACAAATTTGAAAAATTCGATATGTTTGATAGATAATCGTAGATGTGAGTGAGAAAATTGGAGCTTTTTTTCCTAGAAATTCTGATTCAGGAATCTTGGAGTACAGCTTTCTGATTTAGACAATGAGGTCAATATACCCGTGGTCAGCAATTAAACTTAAAGCTTTTGTGTCACGATTCGGCCAATATACTACACTATATGCTCCTTCGCTGTACACTTTCCATGAACGTGAGCATAAATCTTGATATAGAATCATTCAATGATGACTTTTGACATGTTTCAGCTGTAGTAAATGAGAGCATAACTCAAATAGAGCTATTAAATCGTCTAGAGCTGGTACGTAACCATAAAAAGGCCGATATCGAAGAATATCTCCGAATATTGATGTGATTGATCAATAATCCGAACGTATCAAAAGCATTGTATGCACAAGCAGTTATCCAAGAATCACTACATTTCATACTGGTTTCATTTCAAATTCTCTTCTCTTTGGCATCTGTACGCATTAACTAATTCTGCTAAAACTCGAGATCCCCTCCAGTATCTGACAGAGGCGTCAGCCCAATCAGTATTCAAAAAAACAGAGAAAAAAAACAAAGAACGACCCTAATGGAAAATATCGCCCGTTTGCATTCGATTCGCCACAAACAGGTTCCCGACGATATCAGGCGCTGAATTAAAGCGCGGCAAGACGATCGGCAAATGCCCGCTGGAAGATGGCCTGGATCTCAGCCTGGCGCCCTGGCCTGGCATGAAGTGGGCCTGCGTCAGGGTACTGCACCTCTACTGCAAGGTCTTCGACCAGACCGAGCTCTTCGAGCTCATAGTTAGGTAATTCAAGCTTTAATACTATGTGCTCTGGATTTTATTAATCGGCTGTGTGCGTCTGTGTCTATTCTACGATGAACACGATGCTAAAATAATTCTACCAGTGCATCGTTTTGATGATTTTTGGTTTTATACTGTTATATCTGTATGTAATGAATTGATATTCTACTTGAATTATTTTTCGTGCAATAACTTCTTATCTGCTGACTGAAATTTTTTTCGTTTACTTTTATCTAAGATATTTTGCATGTCTGTATAACATATTTGTGATTATTATAACAATGGTGTATTAATCGTTTTAGATTACATTATTCATGATTTAAGAATCAATGTTATAATTACTAAAATTCATTCCTCTTCAAGTACGTATCAAATTTAAAAAATGAGATACAGAAAGCAGATTTTGATATAATGCATACTTCTCTCACGTGGATAAACATAGGGGATATAAAATTCGCAATGACTATAAAGAGTAGCATTATTATTCGATTACAAAATATTCGCTAATAATCAATTACGAATGTTAATTAAGTCCATATACTTTAATGCATGCTACGGAATAATATAATTTATTTATATAGTTACATATCAATATAACGGAATATATTATATCATAATATGATAAACCTAATTCTTACATATAATCTGTTTTCACAAACTCGAAAACTAATAAAAATAGTAATTTTAAAGCAAATGAAATTTATGAAATTATTATGAATCATTTCGTTGTAAATGAATGGAACATTTAGTCTCTATGTAGGACTCTCTATATAAATTATAATTTTCAAAATATAGGTGATCTTTATAGGACGCCTGTCTTGGGTGTGTCAGAACTTGCACCGACTATTGGGATTGCATGTTCAGTACACCGAGCCATTTCAAAAGTCCTACTAAGCGCGAATACGATTCAACGTGGACGAATTTTTTTTAAAGAGTTCGCATGATATCTGTAGGTTCTAATGAGTCTGCAAAGATTCGAATTGAGTTGTCAAGAGTACTTAAGGGCCATTTAGAATTACCCGGGACTCTTTAAATAACCCATAGAATTTATAATTTATAATTGAAAATAAATTTAAATGCTTTGTTAATTTATTAAAACTGAGAGCTCAATATAAGAATCTTTGATAACTCGTGAAGTCGCGTTCGGTCTAAAGTGTTTCGACGATTTTTGTGCACGATTCATCTGGATCTGCATTACGATAGTCCACGGACTCTTATAGACGTAGCACCTTCAAGATTTACATCGCTAATCTCCGGTAAGCCAGTTCGATTTGTACCCGTGAAAACGATCAATAGAGCCCTGTACTGAGATCGAATGTGTCGCGAGTCTCGGTGAAACACCAAATTTCTTTACCCCGTCATACAAGCGTCAAGGGCTTTTCGCGCGGGACGAGCAGCGGCCGTAAAGCTGTCGACGCGCTCCAGAAGGCCCGCTCGCGGGTGTGAAGGGGGGATCGTCCCACGTATATATAGAGACGATATGACCACGCGTCCTTGACTTTTTGTTTCGCTGCGCCGAGGACTGATTAATGCGTGCGCCTCCCACCCCACACGACCCGCCATAGTTTTCTCGTTTCGATTCGCGCCGCGTGCGCGAGCGCGCCCGCACGAGATTTATACCAGCCTCGTCGACAGTCTCGACTCGCGTTGGTATTCCCAATGTTTTTACTTTAGAGTAGAGAGAGAGAGAGAGAGAGAGAGAGAGAGAGAGAGAGAGAGCGAGAGGCGAGGAGAGGGGGCAGAAGAATGCGGCAAATTGAAAAAATAAAGCAGGAGAATGTTTTGCCGAACGCGATTCGTGCACTATGAGTAAATTTGATGTTTCTCGCGAAGGTTGAAAAACTGCTCTTTACAAATGTATACGACTTCGGTTCGCGGTGTATTGGCGGATTTATATGCGGGACGGCCGCGATCCGGGCGGCAAAACCCATAATGGTCGTGGTACTCGAATATAAAGTAATCGCGCGGCATCGGGGGGAAGGGGAAAACACGGGAATTTCCCCGCGGTCGTGAACATTTCCAGATCGGCGCTTTCGAGTAGTCGAGTGCAAGAAATACGTAATTTTTCTCTTTCTCTCTCTCTCTCTCTTTCTCTTTCTCTCTCTCACGAAAAACGGCCGTCCCACCAACTCATTAGCGTTTCAACTGCGAGCCGTATGCCTTTCCAAATCTACAGAGCCGTGCACGCCGGAGAGCGGCGCACTTCTGACTCGCTGAATAATTAAATCTGCCCGATTGACAAAGGGAAGGGGCGGGCGGGAAACTTGCCCTTTTTCTTTAAAAGGCTAACGAGCTGTTTGCATCATAGCATGGGCGCGCGCACTGCTTCTGTCCCTCTTTATCGTTCACCCCTCACGGCGCCTCGCCGTTGGTGTGACTGTATACAAATGCCTCGTTAAAAATTTATAGATCGCGAACTCCGCGCGTCGTATCCCATTTGCGATGTGATACAAAGAAAGGAAAGCGTAATACAACAGGGGCGGGACGGGCCCGCGAGGGACTTTTTCCTTTAGCTATGCGTGTGTTCAAGGAAACCTGTGTAAATATATATAGTAGGTTGAGTTGTTGCAAAATATGTGAATAATGTAATATATATATATATGGAAGAGAGAGAAAACTGATAGGCTGATGCTGTAAATTACTTTTAACACTCGAACGAAACTCATACAATAAGTTGTAAATTGATTTTTTCTGCAAAAGTGAACAATAGGAGAATTTACAAATTTAGCGCTTATACATATAATAATTTAAAATATTATGCAAATATTCCACCAAACTCTTTTGCTCCGCTTTAGTGCACGGAAGCAGAAATCTGACCTCTCCGAATCTGGCTTCAATTTTTCCATCACATATTGTTTATAAAGCGTTCTCATCTAGAAGTATAAAAATACTGTTCACAATATATATATTTGAGATTACATAGGTAGGCGAGTTGAGGAGATATCGCTTTTACTATTTCTATTGTTCTATTTTTATTTCTATTTTTATAGCGAGACACATATGTACGGACAGAGAGATAGAGAGGCAGAGAAAGAGAGCGCAATAAAGAGAGAGAGAAGAGAGAGAGAGAGAGAGAGAGAGAGAGAGAGAGAGAGAGAGAGAGAGAGAGGGAGCGATAGAAATTTCCAAATGCGATATCTCGGAAAAAATAAAAGTTAGTTGAGCAGACTAAAGGGTATGTGTAGTACTATGTGAAAGAATAAGACTTACTTGTACTTGAGACTTTGCTTTTTTTTCATATTGTTAGGTTTTGTAAAAGGTGGAATTTCGATACGAATTGAATGCGCACAAATATTTCAAGAATACTGTTACTCGTTTGAAATCACAAAAATCAAGTATGCCCCTGTTGTCTACGTCATTATCCATCCGCATTACTCGATATCGCATTGCCTCTACTTGTCGGATAAAATTAAATCCATCTACGTTCTTAATGCACCTCACCCTGGATCAAAAAATAACTTACGATATAAACAATTTTACAGTATTTACGTTTACTTCGTTTACGTCATTCGGTAATTGAATAACGAGACAATTAGTGGTAATATCGAACGAAGCATTCTTATTCGTATGTATAGGAGACTAGAAGATTGTCCGGCTCCGACATATTGGTAACATATATCACTTTCAAGAGTTCCCAACTATATATTTTTACTTACCCTCGGCCCAGATAAAGATTTGGGTGCACCGGAGCTTCTTGCGTCTCTCGACGCTCCACGTAGATCTCCCCTCCAATAGTATAGGAACATTCAGACGTTTTGAAAACACTACAATCATTTGACAAAGTATGAACGTCAATTACGCAGGATTTTGCCAGAAGTATCGAGGAGTGCTTTTTTCATTATAATCTGCATGCGTGCAAGGATAAATTTGTTTTATTGTTCTAAATTTACCGTCGAGCCTTCGGCGTTGTTTGCGTATGGCCAAGTATTCGACGACGGCATAAGCGCGAGCCCCTCGAGCCCGGTTTATCGACCGTGCGACACGGACGAATTCGCACCCAATAATTCGTCCTTCCCGAGATTTACGAGCGCGCAATAATCGGTTGAGAATTTTTTACGCCCCTCCCCTTTGGCTCCTCCTCCTCCTCCTCTTCCGCCACGCACGTGTTACAGCCTATGCCAGGCTTCAAAATTCACGTGTATAACATTTTCATTATGTGCGCGAGGCACTCAAAGTCATTGCCATCGTTGTCCTGTCCTTCTGTGCGTATGTGTGTACTATGGGATGTCTCTCCCTCTCCTACCCTCTCTTTGTTTGACTTCCTCTCGGATAGTTTGTCGATGAATATCAGGCTCTGGTCGCTCCAAATATTACAATCCATTCCCATCGGATTAGCGAGCAATCTTGCAGTGAATATTGTTCCCGAATGAGTCTCCTTCGCTGAATTCAAATAGTTTTTAATCAGCGTTCCGAGAGTGTATATATATATATATATATATATATATATATATATATATACCATATACATCAAATAATTGTCTCTCTAATGCTGGCTGACGACATCGAGCTGGCAATATGCTCGAGGACACATTAAATCATCGAATCTTTTGGAATAGTCGGCTTTCGCAATTTTGTGCGTGTGTATATGTGTGTGTGTGTGTGTAATCATTCGTTTTCATAATTCTCCTCTCATGATGTTGATATCTTTATCGATTAATCGCTTACCATTTTGTCAGCGTTATTTGGCCGTAAAGATATATTTTGCACAAAACTTTCTGCTTTATTCGGGGTTCGTTGAACTTGAATGGGCTGCCGGACAATGACTTTATTTTTAAATCTTTTATAATCGTTTCAACTCGGCATAAAATTTTATTTTATTTACACTACATGTACAAACACACACACACACACACACACACACACACACACACACACACACACACATATATATATATATATAACACTATATGTTATATATATGGAAAGCTGACCTAGAAGTTTCGTTTACGATTAATTTTTTCTTTCATAATTTGTATTCCATCAAGCACAATAATAGATGAGAAAGTCTCGTGTCCTTGGATCGCACATACGTTTAATCGCGACCGCGATATGTCACATTCCTTTTTAATTGTCAAAGCGAATCGTTCAACTCAATGTATTTCTAAATTGTAGTTTCGTGTCTCTCGGTTCTAAGGAATTGTCTATTTTGACTTTAGATAAATCCACATTAATACACACCGCCATACGTTTGTTTGACAATTGAGTCGACATGGTTCAAAATACTTGGCTTGGGTTTAATTTATATATATATATATGATAATAATTCGATGACAAAGCATCAATTAATAGAAGAAAACAGAGAATAGATCAGCATCCCAAATTAGTAGTTGGAACATCTGACTGATTTATAAACATATAATTCGAGATCAAGTGTTGAAAAATTATATATACTTAACAGTTTATTAATTTTGGGTCGATATGACCTATTTTTCACAGCTTCCATCTAATTGTAGTTTTTTGAGCATTTCGTTACAACTTTCAGTTAAAAGACATTTTTGATTAATTGCGTTCTATATTGAGGGTAGAATATTTACTTCCTTTTACATTTATTAGACTCGGCTAAAGGGTTGTAATAACACTCTATAAGTGTATCGATCCAGAAACAATTTAAGCGACCGTTATAGGACGTGTAAGCCCGGCAATTACATAAATATAAGGTCTCTATGTAACGTCTATGGTAGCGTCTAATATAAGTTTATGGTAACGTTCGTTTCGTAATGTAATTTCAAAAAATTTTCTTGAGTTATGAATAACGCTTATTAATAACACTTAAAATAATAAGGGTACGTGCTCAGCGAAGAACACGGAATATATATGATAGATGGGCTCGTATAATAATTTATATATAGACGCGCGAGACGATCAACGTGCGAACGAAGCGCTTACTAAACGCTACATAAACGAAGGTTGAATTACCGGTGTTTCCGTTTTCCCCTGATTGATTTTTTACACAACATCCAAACGTCCCTATACATCCTATTCCGAAGCCAAGGGGAATTCATCTGCCTCTATGACTTTTTACAGGGATACATGGATGTCAGTTGTTTACTTTAAGATATTTTTCAAATTTTTTAAACTTCTCCACACCGCGCTAGACGTTTTGATACATTTTTCAACTCACAATGTCTCCCCTATAAAAAAAGAGAGAGCAGATAAGAAAATACCAGTCACCCACTCTCCTCGATAGTTAGTTATCTCACGTAATTTACGCGTGATCCCTTCTTATATCGTCCGTGCGAGAAAACGAACGATCGATCCTCTCCTCGTTGCTCGCGGATTTGATTTACGCCCCGTACTGAATTTCGCGCACGGTCGCTCGTAGACAGAAATACACACACACACACACACACACACACACACACACACACACACACACACACACACACACACACACACACAGAGTGTAATACAGACTTTCTTTCTGTATACACCGCGGGCGATGTGCAGAGCGCGAGATCGCGAGTCGTCGATAAGGATCGACCACCGCGGTGTGCCTGGACAAATAAAACGACGAGCAACGTGCAGCGCGTAACCTTGGGCGGGAAGGTGGCCCGAGGATACGGGAGAAGTGGGTGGGGGTGCGCAGCACTCGCGGAAGGGCGCGGTATACGGTCGTGTCCGCAATAAATGTCCGGGGCGCGCGAACGCATCTCGCTGATTATTCGATTTCTGCGCCCCGCAGCCCCCTCCCCCCACCTTCTGCCGCTCTTTTTTTTATGCGTTTGTATAGATATGTGTATGCGCGCGCGCGCGTGTAGGTATCGAGAAGAGACTCTGCATTTGTGCTTTTCTCGTCGGCTCTTGCGTACGTGTATCCTACGTATAAATAAGTATGAGTGCGCGCGTGCGGCTTTACCTTCGATTTCGCCTCAATTCTCACTTTCATCGACGAGGTTCCCTATGCATTCACCGCTCGTATCTCATTTATTTTCTTTCGATATCAGTGAAATATTCTGGCTCTATATATATATATATATATATATATATATATATATATATATATATATATATTTAGGATGATAGAGGGCGGATAATTTTCGTTAATTTGCAAACTCTTATTCTATAAACGTTTTCGTTGAAATTAAAATTAAGTATAACGTATTCCTGCTCAATTGAATGTAACAATAATAACTAGGAATCTCAATGTTTCAATTTTAGATATAGCTAATTAATTCTTCTCTTCTTAACTGCTAGTAGTAAATTTTTGTTGGATTCTATTTAAATTAAATGAAAATATTACCAAAAAAATATTTAATTATGAAAAAATGTTAAAAATATATTTAACAATAATAATCAAGTTATAGTAATGCTTTGATAATACGGTTATAAATGAAACGTTGAAAATATCATATACGTAGATGGTAAAAAATAAAAGATTTAATTAATATCCAAATGTACGTAACAGATTAAGATTAATGAAACGTGTAACGCGGGTTATACATGAAAAAAAACTAAATATAAGACTGAACGTAATATATTAATTTAGGAACATGTGTCGCAGTAAAAATACCCTAAAGAAACAATTCGATAAACAGTATACAGAAATTTGATAAAAAATATACAGCTTACAGTAAATTTGCCAATACTGCGTGCACTTTTCAGTCGCACTCGCAACGTTGTTCTATGCCCCGCATAAGCTCGCTTATGACGTAGTTGGGAAGCTTATCTCATAAAATTATATAGATTTCTTTTGGCATTACTCAAACTGCTATCTTCTTATCGAAAATTATCTTTAGTTCCTCATAAGAAATCCCCTTTAATTAATATCCTGTCACTGATTAAAATAAATTAGAAATAGGAGGTAAGCGACCATAGAATCAATCATGACCATAGATCGTCGATATATTATATTTTTAATTCATATTATTCATATTATTCATTCTTCTTTTTATCTAATATTATCTGCAAATTGAAAAAACTTTCCAATCCTGCATTATCACCAGACAGGTAGATTTTTTTCTACATTATCTTAAATATTTTTCAAGCCCATATATTAAAATGCAAACTCTGGACTAAACTGAGTATTTTTGGAGGCAGTGGTATATATATATATATATATATATATATATATATATATATATATATATATATATATATATATATATATGTATGTAGAAGGACAGGAACGGGTCCCTTAAAAGGATCAAGGTAATTGACTGAAAAGCAGCGGGGCATAAATATTGGGAGAATCGCTCCAGAGTCGATAAAACACGATTGGAAATTCTATATAAGAATGCCATTTCATTGCGCGCGCCGTTTGCTGAAATTTCGAAGGTGGCTGCTCCTATATATATAGTATATAAAAATCCGATGATTTACGCGATGTATTACAGTTTTTATCGGGGTAAAGCTTCATCGCTGAACAAAAGTCAGCCTATCGATATTCGATCTTTTATCTCTCTCTTGACCTTTTGCTCCCCATTTCCGACGAAAATTCCCTCTATGCAGATTATTTTGGCATCCGCATACGGTTACATCTCGTCAAAATAAAGGACGGAGCTGTGACAATCGGAAAATTTACGAGAATCTTCAAGAGTTCTACGAGCCGGAATTATTTGTCAAGGAACAAGAGACTATTGTTTGAATTACATTATTTCAAACGATATCCGTGGACATGTGATAAAATGTAAAAAGTAGAAAGAGAAAGAGAGAGAGAGAGAGAGAGAGAGAGAGAGAGAGAGAGAGAGAGAGAGAGAGCGGGTGACAAGGAAAATCTTATGTGATATGCGCTTAGAGCTTACCCTCAAATATGAAGGAAGGGGTCGGAACTGAAATTTAGTTTTTTCTTTTACAATTTCAAACTGAGAGGAAAAAATATTTCAAATACACTTCAAATCAATACATTTCTCCTTGCTTAAATAAATAAAATGGATTTTCTTCGGTTTATCAGATATTTGAATAATAACAATTTTAATATGAAAAATTATTGCAAAATATTTAACCGTTGACATTTGTCACGTCAATAATTTCCATGTTCAGTAGAAATAGTCGGATTTGCTCGGGCGTCCATGGGCCTATAGAAAGAAAGAATTTGTTGATAGTACATGGAATCGTAGTTCAATGAAGATTTGTTATAAAGTAAACATTCAAGTATAAAGCTGATTAAAGCATTCGCATAATAATTAAATTTCATAATATTTTATTATCATAATCATTATTGATTAATTATTGAAACTTTTTCAATATGTCAAGAGAAGAAAATCAAACAAAATGGACAAGGTATATTTTTAATTACCGTTTTCTTAAATTTTTTTTATATAGAAGTATTTTATTCAACATATGTTTACATATATGAAAAGAACTATGTTTACGGGGTAGCTTACTAATCTACGTATGTAATGATTTGTTTTCGAAAATTTTTCCATATTTGCCCGATGATATAATCTAGTCTATGTTTTTGTTTTTGCTTCAACAATAATAGAATAATTAAATACCTTTCAAAGTTCACCCTCATATAATTCTTAGAGAGATGCTGAATGAAGAATACAAAAATTTATGCAATAGATATAAGTTATTGTTTTTATTCTAATTTGCATGGACTTTAGAACATGTTTTATATAATTAAATCTTTTCGCCAGCTGTATTAATACTTATGAAATATTTCACTAATAATGCAGTTATTTTATTTCAAGTTGGGATTGAGATAAAAACATTGTGTTTTTTGAGCATCCATTTTTTAGCAAACACCAACCTATACTACGAACAATATAATTTTCACTTGGTAAAAAATTCTTTCTCTCGCTTTCTTTCTTCTCCCCCCCCCTCCCTTTCATAACCTCAGTATCATAACCAACTTGATATTACCTCAAAAATCTATAAATACGTCCAACTATTGTCCCCCCCCCCGCCCGCCACTTTTTACATGCCACAAAGAAATTATATATCGCGCGCCGGCGCTTCTTCCTACACAGCGGCATAATTATATTTCTCTAACGCGTCCGCATTCTTCTTTTTTTTTGCTTCCAGGAAAAACTGCACCAGCTGCAAATGCCCGAGGGAGGCCCACGACGTCTGCCACGACGAGTGGGTGTCGGTGCGCGCGCGGCTCGGCCTCAAGGCCGACGAGTCCAGGGAGCCGGTCGGCTTCGATTCCCGGGATGCCGGGCTCGCATGGGCTCCGCCCGGTCTGCCCCTCCACAAAGTGAGTATATAAATCATACGTAAGCAATGTCGCCCCCCCTCCCCCCGCGCGCAATAATATTCTGTGTGCTTGATTTTATGTATATATATAATGGGAAAAGTCATAATGTATCGTTAAGGGTCGTATGGCTGAAAGTAGAGCATGGTGGGATTAACGAGGGAGTTCCCATTGATGAAATAATGATGAATTGGGGGGAGGGTGTCGAGATTCTCGATTTTTTTCCGAAAGGGGCTTCGGGAAGTTGGTGACACTGTACGTGAGCGGCGTCAAAACTGCTCGAGGGTGGATCGAGCCTAACGAACCGCGTGATTTGGGGACAGGTTCACTTCTTTCTTCCAAAATCGAGTTTATTCCGTAAGGCTATAACAAAATAAATTTTTGAGACTTACGAGATCATGCTCGGTTATTGGAGTTTATTGACCTGAATTGATAACTTGAATTAAAAATCTTTCAGTATAACTAATGTAATCTGAATGATTTCGAAGAAAATGGAAGGGTATAAGCTGGGCTTGGGATGAAAGACAAGTCTGCTCTATTAAATTTTCGTAAGCGAGAGGTTTACGAAGTTGAATGTTTAGAAGAAATTGACCAACAAAAATTATTCAGATTCAATAAATGCCAGTGCAATTGTTATAGTTCGTGTAATAAGGTATCGAATAATTACAGCAGTTTTCATATAGAAAAATTTACACGTGAGCGTCACACTATATATAAAGAAAATTTTCAATCGAGGTCTAATATTCAATTGAAAATTGGTGGAAAAGTGGCAGAATGATTTTTCGTCCATAATTGAAATTGTAATTACGTCCCTTTCGCCTCCGTCTACTCGGTCTCAAGTCGAAATTTTTTACTGACACAGTGCATATATATATATATATATAAATACTTACTATAATATATATCACTATTCTGTAGTACATACTAATCTTTGTAATTCTTAAGTGGATTAGGGACAAAAAACTAGCATTATATATATCAGAAGATAGCATTAACGTACCAAGCTACTTTCCTCTGGCTAATACTGAACATAAATATTTTTTCCAATGTTAAAAATCGCTTAAGACTATCGTATACTATCGTTGTTACTGATTTTGCGCAATAATAATTAAATTCGTAGAACGAGGCTAAAAGAAAACTTTATTTCGTACAATAGATGTGCGCAAAGGATCTAATACAGATTACGCGAGATTGCATGGCCTTGTGTTTTGGTATAGAGCGGTGCAATATAAACCCATTCGAAGCTAGTTATATTTCTATACCTAAGACCCGCAATAGTCTAAATCGTAAATTTGTATATATATACAGTACGAGCAATAAATACCCGCCCCAATCCAAACGAATCGCAAAAGAATTCGTATTTCAATCTAATTATGTTCGTGAACGATTCCATTACGAGCAATTGGCTCGTAGTCGTACATGCACGCTTTTAATTACTTATCCGACCCCAACGCGCCTCTAGAATTCGAATACAATCGCGATAATTGAGAGGGTCGTCTGGATAAGAGAGCGTGCATAGAAAAGGATACGGGACAATTTTTTTTTTTTTTTTTTGGATCGGTCCTTTATTTGTCGCGCCCGTCGTAATGTAGAAACAACACGCAAATACACGTCGGAGTAAAGATGTCGCATTAATGCAGGCTTATACTCCCATGACGAAATTCATTGCGCTCTTTAATTTTACATAAAATAATCACCGAGAGACGGGCCAATTTCGCACTCATGAATGAGACTCTACAATTATATTCCTTGTATATTTATCTATATTTAGATTCATGCACATCGTATCGTCGGAACGCTAGATTGGCGCGCGGGCGCGTACGGCATTGAATACGCGGGATGAATGAGTATATATATGTAGGATCTTCGTGTACTACGCGCGCGCGCGCGCGCCCTGCACGTGTTTCATTATAGATACATATATACGCGTGTGTGCAATGTCTGTGTAGCGCACTCAACTGACGCACGAAAGATAATGATCCCGCCGTCGGGGTGCACATATATATATATATATATATATATATATATATATATATATATATATATATATGTGTGTGTGTGTGTGTGTGTGTGTGTGTGTGTACATGATAGGTATGTGCAATTTGTTCTCTCTCATGCCGCTTATACGTCGCGACTTCGCCTGCGGCGTGCGCGGGTGCGATCAAAGCACGACGCACTGGCGCACATATTTCTAGCCGAATATGCAGATACGTGCGCCAGAAGGAATTGTGCTTGGATACTGTACCTATGGAAAAGTTCGATTACCTATGGAATACGATTTATAGTTTACTAAAAAAATAAGCTAAGTGACGCTTTATAATTTTCACGATTGGTTGTATAATTAAGGATTAGTGCGATTGAATGCTATTCACCGTTTAATTTTTCTCTCTTAATGAAACTAACGCGTAATTAGTCACCGGTAAGGCTCGCACGAAATCGGAACTATAGTAGAATTCTTAATAAAAGTACTCCGCAACTATCTGATGAAAATGTAGTTCAAGCAAAATGGGTCAAAATTTTTATATGTTTCATATTGCTTATGTTTTGGGACAAGAGAAACATTTCTTCAGGCCACCGAGATACGAACTACAAAACATTTGATCCACTTAGCCCGAACTACGTTTCCAGAAGATTAACGCGGGGACTTCTAATTCAGGATTCTGCTATAGAAAAAAAAAAACATGTTATAGGACAGCTGTGCAATGTATTTTTATGGCTAGCTTGTATTTGCTAAATATATTGCTGAGAAACTGATTTCAAATTACGACATCTGAAGACGAACAAAAATACCTTTGCGATTGGAAATTAATATTTAAAGGAAATCATTGGAATTTGAGAAATGATAAATTATAAAGTTACATGGTCTCAAAAAGAATGAACAAGTTCATTAATCGTAATTTCATTATGGGATACGGTATAGTTGACGTGATAAAGCTATTTTAAACACATATTCCGGCTCAACGAATGAGAAAACTTGAAAAGAGTAGCAAGGGTTTTATTTTATTAGCTTAACCAATGAAGGCAAAATTTTTGATCATAGAATTGTTTCGTAAATGAAATCGCACGAGTGTATTGTTACACATCCATCTTAATACGGAATAATAATCCCGACAAGACTAATTTAATTGCGATCTAGGTATTAATTGCCGTTTCTGTTATCACATAAATCCTGACGGTTATATTCTAAAATTAATCAATTATCAGTTTCTAAACATTGCGGATACACGTGTATGTGTACGCGTGTACTCTTGTGCATACAATTGTATTTGCACTACTCTCCATTTTTTATGTTAAACATCGAGGATCTTCCGTGACATGATGAATTTCGCGGTATTTAAGATTGCATTATTTTATTTTCAAACACTCGACATTCAGAGAATCCCATTAATTTGTAGCACGTTACAAGATCGCAATTCGTCAATATTTGCGCGAGAAATAATATACCAAACGAAACAAATTATTACTCAGAACATCATTAATTCCTGCTACATGTTTTGAGAACAGTTATAATGATTTAATGATTTAAGTTAAACAAGTTAGACGAAAGTGGAAATCAATTTGGATGTCAAAGTTCTAATTATTTTCTCATGTATAATGTACATAAAATTATTGGTAAAGCAGTGAAATGTTCACTAGTAAATCAATAAATATTTCCCTGTTTTCTAGGAGTGCGTCGATTTTCACCAGTTCAATTATATCGAATTAGCTTCTAATGCAAATCATTGCACTTAACACTCAAATTTCAGATGCAGGAGAAGCAAACGTATTTCCGTCGTGAGGTATAATATACAGACAGATAGATAAATAGAGATAGAGAGAGAGAGAGAGAGAGAGAGAACCCTATTTACGAAGTGGAGAAACGAGCTTAACTGCCAAACGATCCAAGCCAGATGAGCTTGCGCGCTTAAACTATACGGAGCTTTGAAAAATTCGGCCAAATCGAAGCTAATTTAAACCGGCAGTCCATCGCGTTTGACGATCGAACGGATCAAAGAGGCGCGCCAGCGCGCTGGCGCGATCGTGCATCGGCTCGCTCGGGACGTCGGACGGTATAGGTCGTGGTAGCGCGCGCGTGTATTATATAGCTCGCAAAGCTCTTAATGCTACTCCTGTGTTTATGTATATATATATATATATATATATATATATATATACATATATATATATAGTAAATGCTTGGCCGGAAGCCCACCTCCCCCCTCCCAGCCTCTATATTTACGCGCCGCAGAACTCGTCGCTACTAATGCGTGCATAGCCTTGTCAATCTTATATCCACATATCACCATATCATCATTCTCATCTTATCATCATATTGTCAGACTATTAAACAATAACGAAACGAAATGATCGGATTATGTCTCGACAAATATCACAGATCCATAACGGGGTGGTTGATGAATATAAAAGAGGTATAATAGCATATTGCCATTTGTTTGTGTCTTGCATTGTGAGGAAAAACGTTTTCTGATTATTTAATGGTTAGCTTAAATTTTACAACGACAAAAATAGTTTAAAAGTTTTATAGTGTAATATAAAAATATTCAATTTCATTTAAGAAATAATAAAGCTCCTATTGTATAAGTAATAATATTTAAAAATTCTGGTTAAATTAAGTATGATAGTAATATAATATATTTACGTGCGAGTATAGAATATTACATATCTATGCTTGATTTTATCTTTTCGGAAGAAATTTAATTAACATAGTCTTAAATAATTATACAAAAGATTTAGTATTTACTTTTTTTCTTAAGATAACACTTACGTCTATGATTTTTGTTTTTTAAAAAATATTAAATTCGTACATACTTACTAAACACCTTCGAATTGCAAATGAACTGGATTTTATGTTTTCATTCAAATAAAGTATAGTGTTATATATACATATATATATATATATATATATATATATATATGTATATATATAAACATACAGTCCTACTTCATGCTTTGATAGAAAACAGCAGATTATTCCTAAATAATTTACAAGCAAATGAATAAAGCATAATATCAAATGCTCACGGAAAATATTGTATATCCGTAAGTATTTTAATTTAACATTCAAAGAAGTCAGTCGTTTTTTTTTATATAATCATCTCAGCGATGACCTTGTTAAGAATTTTTTTTTCTTTTTTCAGACATCACATTAAATTTAAAGGAAACACCTATCGGTCGAATTCGATGAAAAAACATTACACTAAAAGTGGTCAATTTAAATAGTGCATAATTATTAGATATTATGAGTCGTGCGATATATTATATTAACGGTTTGCGATCTTAAATATGGCATATGTTATTTAAACGGTACCGTTTTAATATATACACCTCCTCTTATGGCGAACGAGACAAGCTTATTTTTTTACTTGATATAAGCTATTTCTTATTTTTTTAGTTATTTCATATATAATGACTAAGAACTAACTGTATACCAACTGCATCGAGGTTTTTTATTGACCGTGAATAATAAGAAAAAAGTATGTAGGAATTAAAAATATAGGAATCTTTGATGGTGAATCTTTTGGTTTTGATCTCATTCTACCTTGAATGATATTATATTTGTAATTTAGATATAGTAATCATGTAAAAAAAGTTATTTACCGTTTGCACCTTCGAAAATTCATTAGTTCGAACTGCCTTTGCAACAT
Organism: Sycobia sp. Sy_11; assembly: GCA_018907035.1. Lineage (NCBI taxonomy): Eukaryota > Metazoa > Arthropoda > Insecta > Hymenoptera > Epichrysomallidae > Sycobia > Sycobia sp. Sy_11. The sequence continues at coordinate 1,404,541 of JACCIC010000134.1, read as the reverse complement.
TCTGCTATGAAACTTTTTGCGGTAGTTTTCATAATTAGCTAACGAGGACAGTTTTCCAATCTAATTTAATAGATTTCAATGAAATAAAATTAATTCACCATGATTCCTGACGTCTCAATCAATGATTCGTAGATTAAGTAATTTTAACTAACAGATCCCACTTAATTATAATGCTATGAATTTTCGATTATATTATACGTATATTCTTAATCGTACGTGACTAAATTAATTCATTGCTGCATTGCATTGCTTTAACTTGCATATCGGGTTAATAAAGATAAGTTTAATAAATGAAATAATCTGTAAGTACTAAAGAGAAAACCGAAATATTAAATTAAAGTAAAACTTGATATTTTTATCTGATAATTTTAAAAAAAATATCAACTTTTACTACATATATATATGTTATAATAAGTGTCTACTCGTGTACTTAGAATGTAGAAAAATTGTCGGAGCTAATCTTACAATCTCGTAACTAAATAAAAAAGTAGCTCTTACCGGATGGAACTTACTGCAAAATTTTAAATGTATAATTTTTATCAAAATTTTATTAATTTAATAAAATTAAATATTTATATATAATATTTTCGAGTGACTATTAATTAGAAAAGAACTCAAAAAATTAAAATTACCAGAATAATATAAATTTTTATTTCAACAATGAAATTTCAAGCATTTCTAATTCTTATGGTCCTTTTGAAACTCTATTAAAAATTTTTTAAATATTATAAATCAAGTCCTTATTTTAAAGATTTTTACAATGACAATTTTATAGTTTTTCTTATTAAATAATTGTAAGAGTAAAATCGAGTTTGATATTGATACTTGCCTATGTGTGTATGTGCGTGGGTAACTATAGTATTTATATGCATATACTTCTTTTGTGTGTGTGTGTGTGTGTGTGTGTGTGTGTGTGTGTGTGTGTGACTAGCTACTGCATAAATCATGGAAAAATTGAAATGAAACTGGTACTATTTAGTATACATAGATGTAATGCTGCATTCGAAATTCTATATTTATAACTATAAGAAGTATAACATACATTAAATAATGTATAATATAGATATTACATCATCATATATTTTCGAAGTTCATTATAAGTTGTATTTAATAGATTTTTATATATATATATTTTGTAGATTCTCCGTATCATTTTTATTGTTCATATCATTTTTCAGATAATTTGAATTAATATCATTTCAGAAAAAAGCTGTTTATGATTTTTAATGAGTTTTTTCTAACATCAATCACGTGTTTATTCCAATTTATTAGATGTTTAATTTCTAATTCTTGTCTAACTAGCTCTCATTAAGGCCTCGTTATTTACTTCAATCTGTTTTATCTTCATTTATTTACGTTTTTGACTGAATATATTAAATTATTATTTACTTACTGTCAATCAATCAATACAATTGTTATTATTTAAAGAAAATTAATTAAAAAATAATTATAGATAACAAAAAAACTGTCAAATGTATTTACTCATTTGCGAAAAATTCTATATGACCCGTCAGTATCAACCCTGCCCATGACTACTGCGTGAAACGAAATTTTCCAAGATTCTCTATATGCTATATATGCTCTTACACATGTACTTCACGCTTGCAGGTGGAGGAGTATTTCTCGATGCTGCCGGAGCTTTCGGTGCCGAGGCTCGGGACGGCTGGGGAGCGCCACAGGGACAGGCAGCTGGCGACCCAGCTGCCGAAGCAGGACCTCGCCCGGGCCTACTGCCGGCACCTCGATCCCCAACATTCCGTGAGCGCGGACGACTTCATGGCGGCGCGCAACGAGATCGCCCTGGACATCGGCAGCGTCCAGGAGGTCTTCGACAAGACGGCGGTAAGGAAACGGCTGCTGCTGCTGCTGCTGGCGATGATAATGATGATTATTAGCTTTAGTTGTTTTCTCTCTTCAGAAACCACTGCTTTGTTACTTATGAAAGAGACCGAGATCCGTTGAAATAGTTTTTCGATTCAAACGTGAATCAATATACAATTTAAAGCGTTTGTAACGCATTTGAGATTATATATGAAATCGTTGGAAATCCGGAACTTGTGTAGAATTTCAGGATTTGAGGAATAAAAATGAGTTCTTACGCGTAATTTGTTATACGAAATTGATTAACTTGCGACAATATACGTCAAAAATTAATGATTAGACTACGGTAAAACAAACTATTTGCTGACTTTATCAACTTCATTTTATACTCTATGCAAATATTAATTTAAACAGTAGAGCATGTTTTTGAAAAATTCCAAAACTTTTCGATCGACTCTCATTTTTATTAACATATTATATATAACTATCTTTGCGATTTTATTTCTAACTTACGAATTTGAAAACTGCTTTTATGTTAAAATTTGTTCATTTCGAAAAAGGAATAGTATATTACAACGCTCATAAGAATAATTATACAAGAACAATTGCATTTGTTTCTTTACCTATTTCTTCGTAGTCGCACGAAAAGACATGATTTTTTGGTCTGGACATTAGACTTTCATATTCTATATCCGTCGTATCTTGATTTGTTCTAGCCGAATCGAACGAGAGCCAAAACTTTAAAGTGTGATATTAAAAAAAAAACTTGATATAATCTTAATCTTTATGTGATGGTAGGAAATTTATCACGAGTTTGAATTCTGTAAATGAAAATAACGTAGGATATTAGGGATTTCATTATCATTAGTATTGCATCAGGTCTAAATTTTTTTTCGATTTTATCTCCTATACTCAAACTTTCATATAGAATATCATGTGGATTTTTTGATCTAGTTTTCTTACACTATATAATTCTAACGATCTTTATTTTTTTTCGATTCTCTTCTATAGACACAAATAATTATTATCAACGTTTTATCATTATTAAGTTAATATCGAGTAATGTCCTACAAAATTTGTCTCATCTCTAATTCTATAGGAACTATATTTTAATTATAAATAAGAAATTTCATTTCTCGATTTGCGAATAACGAGCAACTTTATACGTCCGACGAAAATTTGCGTAGCATTTTAATTCGCGCCATATTGCGCCATGGGATTTTCTAAATCTCTGACGATCTAATTTTGCCTTGGACTCGTGAACTTTGGATCTTCCAGACGAGGCTTATTTACGGTCTGTACAGAAAAACAAATATCGCCAACAGATTTTAGATTTATCGCGCGCGCGCGCATGCGCGTACACGTCTTGCCGGGTATTCATCCAACTCGATTCACTCGACAGATATTTAACGATCAAAATCCGTTTATTTCTCTCTGCTTTAGTATGGCAATTACACAGTCGCGTTAACCATTTCCCTTACACGCGAACGCGATTATTTTACGCGCGGCGATTAAAACGCAACAGCTCCTCCCCCCCCCCCGCCCCCTCGTTTTACATCGCTTTCTTTTGGCGCCGCAGCTGATGCCGCTCAAGGAAGAAATATCGGTATATCATTGACAATGTAAAGTGCTTCGGTCTTAATACGCATACGTATCAGTGACGCGCAAAAATAAATCATTCGGCTCGACTATGTAATAACGTCGCTATTTAACATAGACTCGTTTGCGTATCTCTCGGCTTCGTTTCCTTATTGCCGTTCACGAGCAACTATTTCCGATCTTATTACATATAGATACGTTGATGCATTTAGTACAGATAATTTAGTCGGTATATACTAAAAGTCAAGCAGGACCATCGGCACTATGCATAATTCTCTATATATTTTCCATTATTTTTTTTTTTTTTTGCATAAACAAGCTCATGCACATATACAGAATACGTTGACTTATCGTGTTATTCCTATTTGTTATGTTTATCGTCGGCCCCGTCGTTACAGGACTGCGGCGCGTGCGGCAAGGCGCTGAAGTACGGTAGCCTCGCCGTCTCCGCGAGCAAGCTGGGCCTGCTTTATCACCCCACGTGCTTCAGGTGCTCGCAGTGCGAGGAATTGCTGGTCGACCTCGCCTACTGCGTGCACGACGACTCGCTTTACTGCGAGAGGCATTACGCCGAGCAATTGAAGCCCCGGTGCGCGGCCTGCGACGAGGTGAGCCTTTTTTTTGTTACCTCGTTTTTATTTACAATTCGTATTCGATTTTCTATTTATATATATATATATATATATATATATATATATATATATATATATATATATATATATATAGAAAAGCTTTGATGGACAATGTATCTAAGGAAAAGGCATCCTATGTAATGAATAGGTGAAATAATGTTGGGAAATTCATTACAATTCGCTTGAGGAAGTAGATGCTGATTTGTTTTTTTTTCTCTTATAATGAGTCTATAATGTAATAAAGCTATGAATTGTATGAATATGAACTGTACTATGTTTAAAAATATATAAGATACTATAAGAAATTAATATAGAACTTAAAATTTATAACGCTATATTCAATTTAATGGATGGAAAATACTTCGATATGTAATGCACCTTTAATTTTATGTTCATTTTAAGAAGTCATAGACAGGTGTAATTACTCCCTAGTAAGGGTATGTTTTATTTCAAATTATATTATTTTTATGTAAAATTTCTTTCCGATTTATTTCTGTCTTATACCGAGATTACCATGACAAATATTGCCTTCTTTATCGACTCTAGGTATATACCATTTGTAGGTCGAGTCAATATTGCATATGGCAACGACTAAACGAGAAGCGATCAACGTTACCGATTCTCCAACGATATAACAGAATATGTCTTTAGATTTTCTAGTGCGAGTTTTAATAGATTTTTATTTTTATTCATTTTATACTTATTATGTATACTTATATCATAAAGTAGGAATTCTATCACTTATTTCAGAAAAATACCTTACAATATTTACTATATTTTTAAAAAAATAATAAAAAAGAATTCGAAATTATTGAAAACATTAGTCTTACATACACAGATAGTTTTACTTAACCGTACATTCTGTTTACGTCTCCTGTTTACTATGCAACAGAGTTTCAATCAAATTTGTTAAATAGTTGGAAAATAAACGTTTTAAAAATATTATAATCAAACACTGACATACAGAATATTCAACATAATATATAACTTGTTTAATGAACCTATTTAATACTATGCGCAAATAAAATAACTGCAAATATAATCAAAAATAATATGAAAACCAATTAATGTAAATAGAATTCTAGGTTTTTAGCTATTTCAATTAGTGCACCAATATAAACTTCAGTCGATATAAGCTCTATATGAACCCCCCCCCCCCTCCTCCAAGTATCTCAGCCCATTGAAGCTAATGAATGCATGCACGAACTCCTTTATTCCATCCCTTTCGAATGAGATTTCATTAAGCATCTTCTTTATATAAATGCATGGATCCGACTATTCACAAAATCAGTCGAATATACATACATATGAAATCCATTTGTTTGTCCAATTACGAAATTTGAGCGCCGCTACAATACTCCCTTACAGTGACATAGATCGCGGAAATATTTATATAGAAGGTACAATGTAGCGGGCGCAATATATATTAAATGCCTCTCATTATTTATCTCGTATCATCGGAGTTCGCCTCTTTTTAATCTTCTCCCCCTTTGCTCGCTCATTCTCTCTCCCCCTCCCTCCTATCTCTCTCTTTCTCTCGCTCTCGCTCTCGCTCTTCATCATTAAACCGCGAGTTGTTGCATTTAACTTTATTTAGAGCAACGAAAATAGATGGATGATGTGGGAGGGAAGCGCGAGATCGAGGAGAAGAGGTGGTGTGGAGGATTATTCCGCGACCGCGAAAGGAAAACGAGGGATATATATATATATATATATATATATATATATATATATATATATATACACACACACACATATATATTATTCGTGAGCGCAGAAAAACGACAAACGGTGGCGCCGGACGTGGAAAAAATTATCCAAATTATCTCAATTTTTTTTCTTTTTAAATTGATGCTATTGGTCTTGAGTTTGAAAAACACTGTCGAGATCGATGAGTGGGTTTAATTTTTAATAATTGATACTGAAATTTGTATTTTATAATTTAAAACAGCCTATACTATCAGATATGCTTGGAATCACGTTTACCGATATCGTTTAAGTAATAGATTTATGAAGATTCTACAATAGACGTAGTTGATAAAGTAAATTATTAACTTTCAGGCTTGACTTTTTTTCTGCTTAAAATGAGCTATATTTTTAGATAAAACTACAGTTACGTAAAAAATTTTTTGCCCTGTTTCACAAAAAAAACAACCTTTATATTTGCATTTTGCGAATAATTGCGTAAGAAAATTTTTTTTGTTGATTACGGGGGACATATTATTGTAAAGGAGAAGTTACTCAGCGTAAGGATTATAGAAGATGAAAATTAGAATTTGACTATTTAATCATTCAATTCAATTGGATTATCTATAAAAAATATGGGTTTGCAAACAAAATATTTTTTATATTGATATTATTTAACTGTTTCATATAACTCGATATACATATTATTATCTTGGATGATGCGGAGAGAGCCGAAACTGGTTCTGTAAAAAATCTAAAATTGTACCTTTTCATATTTCATATTCAACATGTCTAAGAAGATTTTTCGTATGAATTTTAATGACTTTCATCACGAAACGAATCTCATCACTCATTCGGATTATCGTGTTCGCAATCTAGGTATCAAGATGCCCATATTAAACGCAATTTCAAATTCGTCTGCGGTGTATAGGTTATGTAAAATTATATCCTTCCCTTGGTCTGGTTGTCCGCGAACTTTAAGTTTAACTTTCGTCAGTTGTAATTGTGCGACCAGGGAAAAAAGCGTTCACATTTGCATGTATAGTATAACGCTATAACATCCAAGCGTGCTCGGATCGCCGATTCGCGTCCGCATAGGCAAATCGTTGGCCAACCCAGCACCCTTGGCCCGATCGCCATATGCTTTCTCAATCGGTTGTATAGGTTGGTCGCTCGTTTTTCTCGAGCTGACGCGCCGGTGGCCACTGGCCGCGCCGGCTTTATTTTTGAACGGCTCATCTTGTATGACCGATAGCTGTCTTGTTCCCGGTACACGTTTTAATGCCGCCCTTTAATCTTGTCTCATTTACGAATCGAATCGCTCGCGCTGCATCTCTTATAATAATTACCAGTTACTATTTCGAGCGATTCAGTCGCGAGATTTTCAGGGAATTTAACAAATTGCGGGGCAAGAATTACGAAGATCCATTGAAGCAAAGAGCGGATTAAATTTATCAAGTGTACATGGATATATCTTCTTGCATTTTTCTAAAGTGATATTTGTTAGAAATTCATCGTGGATATTCGGTATATGAATAATAGTTTTTCGAGAAAAAATGCGTGAACCATAGACTTGAATAATTTGCGCATTGAATTTTTTATAATAATCGAAAATAGAGATAAATGAGAAAAATTCTTTCGAATGAATCCAAGGTGTTATTACGTGCACTCTATATCGTGTTTATTATTATTAAAATATGGCATATAATGGATCGGTCTACAAAGTGTTCTGAACTTGTTCTCGTTGTATTTTTAGATACTATAAATCTATTACGTTTGAAAACTTGTGCATCACCATTAGCAGTATTATAGGCAGCACTAAAATGTTTTGCTCTGACTCGCTTAAGAAATTTCACGTTATTTTTAACGCTTGCCTCCATAACTATATATAATATTAAACCTATACTGATTCAATATCATGGTAGAATGTTTTATGATAGAATAATATTAAATATGGTAGAATAATATTAAAAAAAATTCTTGTTTATAATTTCACAAAAGTTTTGTTCATAGACAAAAATATTCCAACGGTAGTTTCGGCGATCAAGTCATTTTCATAGTTTCCATATTCAACATCAGGCGATTACAATTTTTAATAATGCGTAAACAACTTTAACTTTGTACTTTAATCTATTTAATCTTTTGCCTTTTTGAAAATTGTGCAATAGCTAACAATTATTTTCAGCGTTGTTACATTTATTTACGACCCAATATTTTGCTATTTCTGCAAAGAAGTTTTATTATGTAGTATATACATTTAGTGTGTTTCATTTATTCTCCTTGATAATGAACGGCCTGTCCGCTAGATCTAGATTGCATTGCAATTCGCGCAAATTTACGTAAGCGTCACTTTTTTGTACAATATCTATTATTTTATAATATCTATTATGTTCATTATTATTAACAAGAAATGATCATAACGATTAGTTTTATTTGTATTTATTGTATTTATATTAAAGTTTTTCCAATACTTGCCAGTATTGTTACTAATGCAACAAGATAATTAATAGTTGTGTATGATTGGCATTTATTATTTGGAATGGCATAGATACATTATTTAAAAGTAATTTATGACAGTTTTTGGCCATTAAATTATCTAGGATTGTAGCATCGTGTTCATTATTATTCATTTATGTTTGGAGTGGCTTAACATCTTTTAGATAATCTCTCTCATCTTATTTAATATAGTCATAAATTTATACGTATACGAAGGATTATAGTTAAATTAAATGAGCATAGTTTATAATATTGTAAGATTGATTAGAATTTCGAGAATCACTAAATGTAAATTTCCTAGATTTATCAAACTTTAGCTAAAGTTATACCTTCTAATATAAGATCGGTTTAATGAATTTAAATAAGTCGAGGACTGGAGTTAGCAATGCGTGAATTTAATAGTAGAACGAAAGGAGTTCAGCAAGGTTAAAAATGAATCCATCAGTTGCTCTTCTGCATAAAGTGGCATGATTTACGCAACTTGCCAGAAACAACGCGTTCTTAGATATCGCTGTTTTTTATGAAAATTTCGCTGAAGAGGGTAGACAGAGGATTTACTTGTTGAAGTTTATTTAATTTCGAGTAAAACTTTTTGTTAAATGTATAGAATAAGTTGGATAATAATACATGCGCTTTTGTAAATTCATAATTTTTTATTTGGTCCCATAGCAGTTGTTAATTTCAAATTTATCATTAATCGCATATTTATCAGAACTTGTATACAAAGTATACAAAACAGGAGTTGTATTTGAATCTACAGACCGCATTCGAATATCTTATTTCATTTATTTTCGTTAATGTATATAAAATCGAACTATACAAAGATATATTATTATTAATAGATACTATACAATAGAAGTTTTAGAAGTTTTTAGCAATTGTTTAACTTCTTAATATTTATTGCTTTGATCTTGATGTACTGACATAAAGTTATGCTTATCAATAAATTAATGAATGTTCCTAATATAGTAATTTCTATGCAGAATTCCAACCACGAGTTATCTTTATTGAATTTTCAAAATACTTAGCTCTTCCTGGCTTAATTTATTTCTAAGAGAATTAATTGTACTCCTTAATGCTGTTATAATCATAATGATCATTCGAATAGTTTAATACAATATATTTATAATCAATCAAGTGTTTATTTAATTATGCCGTCTTAGAATATTAATTATTTAATCATATTTCACCAACTGTTCAATAATTATCAATGATGTTAATGTATCAATAATGATATTACTCGCTAATATAAATTTACACTACTGAGAAAATTTTCGTCGCGCGATTTTAAAGTGCTTAAAATTTCTTGATTAACAATTATAATTTTTCTAATTTAATTAATGACTTTTAGGCTATAATATATATATATATATATATATATATATATATATATATATATATATATATAGAATTATGCTTGAAAAAAGTTTATATTATCCATAGTTGATATTATCAATGCATAGGATGTATTGTCAACGAATTGAAACGTCCTATGTTGAAATACCTATTCTAACTCTCCTTCGGAATGACTAAATTCGTCTCATTATCCATGGCGCTAATTCAGAGTCTTGTAGGTCTGAAAACATTATATTTGCATAATAATATATTATTAACTTATAACTCTTGCTATAATAGTTTATTTAGTTATATATTACGATGTATATAGTTTAACTGTAGAGAATCTTATTTTTAATATACAAACATTTATTTAGCACGTTATCACCTTCTCGATATTCCCGTAAACGCCTCTTCTACACTGTGCATCATATCTTTGAAATAACGTGACGTAGATTTAATTTTTTTTTGGTAGTAATGTACGCAAAAGGGACCAATCTGCTGTAATTTTTTTTTTCATATCTTTTCGGCAGCAGAAGGCCATGATTTGAAGATTATTTCTAAAGCCTATTATTTTGCATATAAACTCTTATATTTAATGCAATCGATACAGAGATTTTCAAAAAGGAAATTCAGTCATTTTTCTGGGAGTAGATTTATATGACGAATATTAGAAATGAAAATAATGTAAAAGGGATAACTCTTTTATTAATCTATTCTTAAAAGGAGGGTTGAAGTTCCTTTCAATTGCAAGTCGTCTTGAAACAACACAAGGTGCTGCCCCAATTCGCGATTCCATATCCGCAGCTTGACCGATTTATTTTTTCATCGACGTCGACAGATCCTATAGGAATCGGTTGAATCCGCGATGTCTGAAAAGCCGATAATTATATCAGTAAATTCCATGGAAATCGAATTTATTGGCAACCCACTGCCCCCTCCCCTTATTTTAACCGCGCGTTCCGAATAAATTTCGCGCACGCGCCAACCTGCGAGTATATTAGAAAATCACACGGATGCAAACATAACCTCGAAAAGTCTATTTTCGGAGACCCGCGTGTGCGTGCCTGCGCCTGCGCCTTCGTTGTAATGGCGCGGCATGATATCGGGGTCAAGATAAGTGAGAAATAAAATTGTCGTTTGCGTGCGTTCGCGCTCGCGCCCGCTTTTAACCCCTTCATCTTGCTCTTTTACTTCTTCGGCTTCCTCTCATTGGCGAGCTATGTTATGAACATGAAATTTATCAATCTTATTTGCGCGCGATTCTCTTCGCCGCATGTATCCAGCACCAGTAGCGAGCGACGCGGAACCAATGAGTTCCAAGATCGCCGCCTGGGGCTTTTATACGAAAGCTGGTGTGCCTGCAACAGGGCTGACGCAACCTCTCATTGGTGAGCGGTGCGCGCGCGCGGAATCTTCTCTTTTCCCTCTTTGTCTCACTCACTTTTGCTTTTCGGAGCCCCGTGACATTGTCTATTTTGGGAACGAGTCGCGGGAGCCTCTCGCGAATCGACGGGAGCGGCCTCTTTTTCCCGCATTATGACGAGTCGCATCTGGGCGCGTTTACGTTTTAATACGGGGATTTTCATATCATATATAGATTGGAATTGATGTGCACTGCAACGCATAATCTTATTATATATATTAGATGTATCGTGAAGTTTTGTGAATTAATATATTAATCACTTTAACAAATATTAAATTTTTTCAATTTTATTATGGATAGTTATAGACGTATTACAATTAGAGTAATTAAGATTATGAAAACTATGATTTTCATGATACATTTTCAATTAAAAAGATAGCATTTTGATTATTTTGTGTAAGTATGGTTACTTGCCAAAGCTATTAGTGCGCCTCCTATACAGAAAATTTAAAACTGTTTCATCGCATATATATATATATATATATATATATATATATATATATATATACACTCACACTGTGTTTATAACTAATTAAAATTCATTCCAAAAATTTTGGCAGTCGCAGTTCATATAAAGATCTTAATTAATGAATTTGTGATAAATATTTCGAATACATACAAATGGCACTTTTTCTAAAATTATGAAACTTTATTATGTCATATTTCAGCACCTGGTTTGTTTTTTAATATAATTGTGAATGATTTATGCGAATAACAATATATTAATATATGAAATTTGAGTTTTCATCGTCGTTTCATTTAAAGCATAAATCAAGAAAATGAAAAATAAAAGACCTAGAAATAATTAAATCTCTGTTGATTTTTGCAGAGTTTAGATTAAATAAATAAATTTTCATTCTATTCAAATATCTAGATTTCATCAACAGTATTAGGTATAATTGTACATATTTTTTTAATAAACTCCTATTCTAAATTAACATACACGCATTTGCAAAAATGTATTGATTTTTATATTATAGTTAGAGTGCGTTAATAGAAGATATAAAAAACTCTAAAATACTGTCAGTGTATTAGTCTTAAACATTTAGAAATTTGATTATAATAGGCATTTATCTATAAAAATTCTTTATGAATTTGCATAGTATATTATAATTTTTAACTTTCATGCGTAAATGCAACAGCCACATTGCATTATCCTTGCATCTAGGATATCGCAAGGGGCTGAAACAAATGGTACCAGGCGAATCATATGGATGAACATTAATAGGGAAAACTCTCTCTCTCTCTCTCTCTCTCTCTCTCTCTCTCTCTCTTTCTTCTGTTTCTCTCTCGGTGCATTCATTTGAGTTGATGGACTTTCCCACTAAAACGAATGTTCTATGCATATGTATGCGCTTTTCACTTTTCACCGACGCCTGGAGCTTCATACAGAGTACTAAAAGTTTCTATTATTCGCATCACTCATATTACTAAAGATTATTGTGTAATGATGTTCAGAAGAGTACTTTTAAAATAGAATTTTATTCTAGCTTTTCTATATTGCAATATAATTTTCCAAGTGATTATCAATGATGTGCGTATGTTTTCTTTGATATTAATTGTAAATAAAACCATAGAATATTGTAATATGAAATTTTTCAAGATGATTCCATTTGTATCACTGTTAAAATGTTCGATTGATCAATTTACTAAAGACATACAACTCAAAGCATATTATTTTACCGAGCCATGAATATCGAGTATTTTTTAGCTTTCAAGTTAATATAAAATATCTATAAAAATTGTTATTTTGTCTTTGTTCACTAAAGATACGAAAGACCAAAAATATTAACATTAGGTCTATATTTAAATACGACTAGCGCCGTGCAAAGATGATAAGATGTATAAGTTATTGCGCGGTTCACCTTACCACATACCAATGTCGTCATTAAAAAGTCAGCGAATATTTCGTTGGCTATTACAGCAATTTTCGTTTTATTTGCTAATAAATTTAATTTGTAAATGATGTTTGATATATACGCACAAGATTATTTAGTACACAGTTAGCAAATTTCTTTGGAAATAAGTTACGGAATATTTAAAAATGTCAACCTATCATATACAGAGGTTCAACATTTTTACACCGCAGGTTCAAAATCCTTAACCTTGTGCCGTTTATGAAAATTACAGATTTTGTTGACAACTTCAATTTTTCTGCCACTGATAAATTAATTGCAGAGCAATCTATTGTAAATCAATATTAAAAAAAAATTATAAAAAAAAATAAATAGCGTTGAAGTTCATTAGAAACGCCTTTTTTAAAAGTATTTAATACATAATTATATTGTTATGTACGTAAGCGAAAAACTAAGAGTTTCTTTTTAATTTCTTCGACGCACGTATTTCTGTTCAGATAATCGATAATAAACTCAAATTTTAGTTGTTGCGAATGTTTTTGTAAACTACTATGCAGAGAGCTCGATGACCGACCCCATAGTTATCGAACGAACTTAATACAAAAATATGAATTTCCAAATTTATGTCGAGGCTGATAAAAAAGGCGACTCGGTCGAGCAAAGGTCCATTCGGTATGGCGGCATTCTTTTTTTTATATGATTTTACCTGCTCGGGCTTTACGAATCTACACGATAGTCTAACAGAAGGGAACGTTCAAAACGGATAGAAAAACCATCATCTTTACATAGCCACCATAAAATGTTCGAATAGCCTTTGGGCATTCGGTAAAGCCGTCCGATTTTGGCGATGCCACGTTGGTAAGACCATTTTGTTTACAATTTGTGATCGAAACTTTGTATGTATAGCCGTGTATATAATACGTAGCGCGCTGTGCGGTAGTAAACCAGCGGTCAAAATAATATATACCAGTCCCCTTTGCAGGCTAACCCATTTGCTATAAAATTTCATTAGATACGTTTCATTGATATGTACTACCTCAATCGCCTACATAGAATTCGGCAGCTCGACAAAGCAGTTGATGCTTATTGCTACCGAATGGCCCATTGATGAAAAATGTTATAATTTTTGAATAATCGATTTTCAAAATATCCGTCGAGCAAATATTATACATTTTAGTATTAAATTTTTAATAAAAATTCTCTCCATTGAAAATTTTATTTGAAAAATTTTTTTTTGAAATAAAATGTCTTCGTCCAAAATCTGATTGTTTTCCATGAAAAATTAGACTTAAGATACACCTTGTCGATATATCTTTTAATCAGCGAAATCGAGACGGAAGTCAATGGTCAAATTTGGAGCTGCGCGCACGTCACGGATTCCAAAATATACGGGACATAAGCATAACGCTGTAACCATATTGGATGGATCTAAACCAGAGAAACATACACATACAGAAAGAGAGAAGAGAGAGAGAGAGAGAGAGAGAGAGAGAGAGAGAGAGAGAGAGAGAGAGAGAGAGAGAAAGTGTGAGGAAGAGGTGGGTGAGGGGAGGGGGTTAATAGCAAGCCATTGCAAATGTCTCGATCAAGTCAAGACATCTATATATCTATAATCGTGGGAATCCGCAGACGAAGGCCGAAAATCGACGCTCCATGTTATGGCTCGGCGTCGCGCGCCGGAGTGGCGTTTCGTAATTAAATTGAAAGCTCGTTCTGGCCGTCTGCGTGCGCGGTGCGGCGCGTCGGCGACGGCGACGACGACGACGACGAGGACGACGACGCCGGCTGGCCGGCGCGCGCTCGGTCTCCTGTCGAGTGAATTCATTAGGGTGAAAGGGCTGGATGGCGAGAGCGGAGTTTGGCAAATTCAGAATTCGTGATGCTCCAGGGGCGTGTACTCGATCGATTTTCCAGAAGAGCCTCTATATGAGTCTTTTGAATAGTTTCGTTCTCTCTTCGAATGCGATGTTTGTCTGCGTTTTTCGAGAATTTCCAAGTCAAGGGTTAAAACTTTATTGCAATTTTAACTTTAGGATTATTTGCAGAGTACGTATATATCTATTTATATGAGTATTTTAATATGATAAATTTATGGAGTATAGTATGAAAATTTTCTTCCATGGATCATAAATGAAAATGGCATTAATTATTGCAATTGAAAGCTGAAACTAAAGTTTGAAGTTTATTGTACTAATAATACATTGAGTAAATTAAATAATTTCATTTCGTTGAAAATCGAAAAGTCGATTGTAATCATTATTATAAATTTTTATGCGTAACTGCGATATCCAGGACATTACAAAGGATTCATAGGTCGATGCAGCATTAAAAGCCATGTAATTATTAACTATCCATTGAGTCAGTCATATCTATGTCTATGTGATTAGCGATGAAATTTGATGTTTGAAAAATGTATATAAAAGATCGAAAGCTCGGATCGAATGAGTTTTGTGCGAAGTAACTGAAGAAAAGAAACAAAAGTGATTAAGAATGTTTGTTGATATTATTTCACAGATTTTATCAAAATATTAAAGAAAAAATTAATGGATAGATTTTCGTGGTCTATCTTGGGAATAATTTATTATAATTTTATAAAATCTGGCTCTATTAGTATGTCAGTAAATATACGCAAAGCAAAAAATGAAATAAACGTAATGAAAAAATTCAAAAGAACAGAAAAAGTCTGTAGTGGTTGAAAGAGCATCTCCTATTCTAATGTCTGATAGTGTGTTAGATTACATTGACATGTGAAGATTAAAAAAATACAGGCAGTGAATTTTGAATATTAAAAAATCTATCGCTTATTGATCAGTCCCATCTTTTATTTATATAACTTTCAATACAAATGGAAATTGAATATGTTACCTTGAATATTATGCATACTTATCATTGTATACGTTAGCGATATTGTAGTGTCAACTGATAAAACGAAAGTTTACGTGCATGCCTATTAATGCGGAGATAAGTGGTCGAACTGCCTCTTAATTTCTTATGTTAAAATAGTGCGCTTAAGGGTTCTCTCTTATACATTCAAGAATTCAATTGGTATTATAAGATTTTCAGAAATCATTGCCGTCACATTTGTTAACCAATTTTTATGGTCTCCTTATTTATTTTCTATGGATAATCATTTTAGTCTGCAATTTTATCTCCATGTAACGAAGATATTATTCTTTACACGGAAGATGCAATAAGTTATTGTTCATTTGGATAATGCTGTAAAGCCGATCGTTTAGTCAATAAGCCATCGTTAGTTATTTCTGATCATGATTCGTCAATACTTATTAGTTTCTTCAAGTGCGTTTTCATTGGTAAAGATGGAGCACAGATTGAAAGAGCAGGTATACAAATAAGCCGGATATGGCGTAATAATCGCAAATTGCACTTCCCCCGCTCTCCATAAAGCTACGCCCAATATTAGTTTTTCAGCCCCACTGAACTTTGTAGCATTCCATAAAAGTGTCGAGTTCACAAAACTATTCTTGGTTCTTTATGATTTACCGATGATTCGTTTACTATTTTCACTTTGCTCGCCCGCTGACATCATGTTTTGCCTTATGTAAAAAAGTAAGGCCATAAGTTGAAAGCAAACGGAATCCGCTCTCGGCCATAATCTCCAATGGAGTTGAATGGAATCTCTACTGTCCTTCGGCTCTTCCGATATTAATATATTTTGAATCATTTTAGCTGCTCATTAGCCTAAACAAAATGCGATCGTTAAAGAATACGAGCCAATTCGGCATTCTTTTGAATTTAGTCACCTCTCTTCAAATATCTGAATAAAAATAAAACGAATAAATAAACGAATAAAAATATTTTTTTAATAGTTAAAAATTATGATTGAATAGTTGAAAAATTATTATAGTTTAAAATCTTATATAAATTCATAAGAGATAAATTAATTGACTATTTATAGAAGAGGCTTAATCATGCTTTAAAATATAATTTTGAATAATTAACAATCGTGAGAAGATGTTCCGATGAAATTCAATATCTGATTTAATCCAAAGAAATTTGTCAGAGAATTTCAAAATTTTGCCAGTCTGATATGCGGAAGCAATATTTTGACAAAATAGAATTTGTTGTTTGAAAACAGTTTCCTGTTCTTTATAGTAATCTAAATATTAGAACTATTTCATAATTATTTACGATAAATCAATTGTGTTATAAAATAATTTAGTATATTTTATTAATACAGAAAATTGGAATCAGTGAATTTATGTCATGGATGATTCATAGAAATATAATTTTATATTACAATAAAAAAACTAGCTCTATATGTACGTATATTATAATATTTCGGTACTCTGTTACTTAAGCTTTCAAAAAGGTTTACTAGGGTTAAAAAATTATACTTGTCGTAAATGCTAACAATAATTATTTCAATTAAACTTACTATACGATTAGTATATACTATACTCACGAATAGATTTTTGGTTTTTTATAATGTCGTTCATTTTTTGCACGAAAAAATACTATAATGGAGAAGGAGAATTATAAAGCAGCGTTAACATAAGATTTTAGTTCACAACTTTATGCAAAAAATTCAGTAGTTTTTGTCAACGCTTACGATTTTTTATGAAATTCTAATAATGACTTCTTGAATTTATTAATTCTACCAACTAAATAAAAGCCATTTCTCTTCGAAAAATTAGAGTTTGCAGATTAGATTAAACAAATTAATATGTAATATTTTATAACAATCTAATCCTATATCGTTATACAACGGTTTTTATAAATTTGAAACGAACCATACCGGCCGGATCTCATTCGAATAAAAGCGTTCGGCAGTACGAGCGACCTTAGGGACGCGAGACGTCTCGTGTGTGTGTGTGCGCGCGCGCGCGCTTTGCATTCTACCTGGGTCTTTGCTCTTGGCCGTCGCACCTGTTGCCAGAAAAACAATATGTTTCCGTGAAAGATAATGAAGATTACGCGCTCAACCGGGAGATGTGAGTTATTCGTTTTTTCTGCTGATTATTAGATTTTTGAAAATAAAATTCTCAAGACTCGTCGTCGCGTATGGTTAAACGGCAAGCGATGCAAAAAGTATATACAGTTCAGGAACATCGTAAAATAACACAATAAGAGATAGTTCATCTGATTTTTTGAGAAATGTTAGAATCGGTTGGATAAAATAGAAATACGAGGTTTTACACCTATGAACGTCTTGATAATTGCTTATTAAAAAAAAAAAATAACAACAAATTCTAAATAATATGTGTCTAAAATAATAAGTGTCGTAAGACGCGCACATGGAAAAGAAATCTCGGTCAATCGACGTTGGAGTATGTACAATTCATCATCACTTTCCTCTAATCTCTAAAGCGCGAATCATGCATTTATTCCCCCTTTCCTTTATAATGAAAGATTTTCTTCCTCTTCATCATGTCCGGACGAAATCCCATCGGTCGAATTTAGCCTCATCTGTATAAGCGATGAGCACGAAAAAGCAACGAGATACACGAAAGCAAGGCGTCGCATGGGTTTCGATGCACAGAAATTACAGTAACATTCTTTAATTTTAAAATTCAGTCGATCATTCGCAATCCTATAATTAACGATATTTGTGACTTTTCGATATTTTACCTCATTAACTATTCAGAATCGCTACAGCTTCGTATAGTGCTCGATTACAAATTTCATAAATTCCCCAAATTCTGGCGGAAGTGCGATGTTATATTTGGAAAATAGCCGAAATTCCAGTTAAAATTATGAAAATTATGTAAGTTAATTCCCGCTTAAAATGCGATTATAGAAAGTCAGCGCAAAAGTTATTTGTAGAGCATTTGATGCGATAAGAACTACCGAAGCACCCCGTTTCCTATATATATATATATTCTTCAGATTTAAATCTCTGCATGTGGAATGCTCGACGTCTTTGGACGGAGCGACGATGTGGAAATTTGCGATTTCCGGTTCAAACCTATACAGTCGTCAAATGCCTACTGTGGTGTATATATATATATATATATATATATATATATATATATATATATATATATATAAACATGCATACATACACGTACTATTTTTAGATAACCAATGCTAAATTCATAAGCGTTACGGGAACAAATGTCTCTCGTCCGAGATTTGCTAGTGTGTTTGCTCTGCCGATGAATTTTGGTCAAAGCTGCGCGCATCATTACGTCAATCTAACAATTTAGCTATCTATCTATCTATCTATCTATCTATCTATCTATCTATCTATCTATCTATCTATCTATCTATCTATCTATCAATTTATATATATATATATATATATATATATATATATATATATATGCATGTGTGTATGTGTGTATGTATGTATTATAGATGATCCTCTCGCATTTCTTTGGCTCCGTGACGACGCTTAAGCGCCGTGGACCGACACGATTACGATGAAGGCGACGCCCAGCGTCGCGAATAGTATATATAATATAAAATAATGAAAGACGTTTCACGCCCGCGGTCGCGGCCGCGGCGGTGCTTATTTTTGGCCTGTGCGGCGGCGCGCTGGATTCGCGCGCATTAAAAAAGATAATTTTAACCTTCGCCCGCTGTCTGTGGCCTGTGCCTCGAAGCAAGAGAGAGAGAGAGAGAGAGAGAGAGAGAGAGAGAGAGATAAATGTAGAAATATATTATATATATTATTATACACGCATTCCGATCAGATCCTTGTTAAATCGCGAAGAACGGTCAGTGACAAATTCAGCTATACACCAAGCATAATCTTCGGGTCTTTGAGGAAACGGGCTCGATTTCACAATAGCGATTCATTTTTTTTTTGTCAGATTAAAGTAAATAAAGTTACATTAAAATAAATAAAGTACAGCGACAGAGTACGATAATTTTCTTTTAGGATATAAATGTCCTACACTTAAGACTTCGATTTTTAGAGCGCGATAAAAGAAAATCGGCGTTTTTATATCTATAAAAAAATGGAGATATAAATACTATACATAACAATGTAGTTGCTAGGATACTTTGAATATTTCGCCTCTATAGTATCGAATTGTTATTTGCATTTATTATTTTAAAAAGTACAATTTTTTTACGGACAGTTGCGATTTAGAACATGTACACCGTTATGTTATACGCCGTTCACCCGAAAAAGGTCTATACAAGTACCTTGCGTGATATCTTGAAATCAACTTATTTTTTTCATTATTCGTAAGTATAAGTAGATAAAACGCATTGTCCAGACAGAATTTGATAAGCAGAACAGATTAATTTATGATGTTTCAAAACTATAGTTCAATGACTTTTTTGCGGTTATCCTTATAGAGGTGATAAAATTCTTGCTACACCACTGGGCGCGCTTAGAAATTCGAAAATTTTCTTTAAATAAATTGGGAAAATCAGTGAATCGACTATATATGGACAAACGACCTTGTTCGGTGATCTCGCGAACAGACACGAGATTCTTAATTGTGCGCATAGAGTTAATGAGGCTAATATCTATATTCAATGTATCGTGTTTCTTCCCTTGATTGCAGAACAGTTGCGTGCTTAGGCGATAGGTTAATATACATAATTCTTGGCAGAAATTAATTGTATGCGATAAACGTTACATCGGATTAATCGACCTCGCCAAGTATTATGAGACGAGCTTACGTTTCTTTACATTGCATTTCATGCTGCTAATGCGCTACTGCTTAAGTCGACAAAATGTTCGAACCCATATAGCATCGATGCCGTAATTTTATATGTCGATCAGAGGAGTTCTGTAATTTACTAGATTACTCATCGATATATTATATTATATATCGATATATCGATAAATTACGGCACCGAGGCTATATGGCTTCGAACATTTTGTCGACTTAAGCAGTAGCGCATTAGCAGCATGTAATGCAATATATACATACACACACACACGCGCGCGCGCGCGCACACACCTACATACATATGTGTGTGTGTGTGTGTGTGTGTGTGTGTGTGTGTGTGTGTGTACGAAAACGGCGGAAAAACAAGAAAAACTCATCGAACGGCCGAAATAGAATATTGACTAATTTCACTTCTTTTCTTTGGATCCGTCTACCCCCCCCCCCCCCGAGAATAGTCCATTGCTGAGATCATCGACTTCGGAAAACCGTTGGAAAAATTCTTTTATACGACTGTTTAGTATATGCGATAGTGGGCGGCGGTAAGGATTACGATGCGACGAGAAAAGGAATTTTTTCCGAAGCGTATATTTGGAGAGCTCGCGAATCAACGTGTATTATATTTTTAGAAAATTTCTTAATATCGAATTTTATAGTGTCGGAGTCAACGACTTTTTGCGCGATTTAGGCCAGATGCTAAAAATGAAAAAATTGTTTTTTTTTTTTACATGTCTTTTTTTTTCTTCTTTATTCAACCGACTGGATACATTATTTTTCACGTCGAATCTAATACGTTTGATATTTATTTCGTATATTTTTAAAGATGTTCAATTTAAACTGCTGTGCGCGTGAGTTAATTTGACTTTTGCTGAATAGTCGGTATGAGAAATTTTATTTTCCTCGTTGAAAACATCGGGCGAGACACATTTCAAGAAATCTAAGAAAGTAAACAAAAACAAGGCTTTGTTTAATTTAAAATAACAGAGGTTGTGTTTTGTTTATGTAGATAATAGCTTAGATTGGTTGCTATAAAGTTAACGTAATTTGCTCAAAAGTATTGAGAGAAAAACGTTTTCTAATGATTGTTGGTCGCAATTCATTCTTGCAATTAATTCCTTGGGAAATAAGCTTTGGATGTATACTTTTCTTTCGAGTTAAGCAGTTGAGATAATATTGTATATTTTTATATTTTTAACCATACGTTTATCAATCAGGCTCGATTTTTTCTCGTGCTTTTATCGAAATTCCAAAAAACATTTGAGAGAGGAATTAATTAAAAGTATTTTTCGCAATAATTTTAGCCGTGTTAAAATATCAAATTAACTTACGAGAAAAGCGGCGACGACTATTTTTCAGAATATTTAGGTTTTCAAATCAAGGAATCGAATCAATAGTTTTTTCTCTCTAAAATTAGTTATTATATGTTTACTATGTTTAGCTTCCGTAATTAGGTCAAACAATATAAATCTCAAAAAATACAACAACTGTTTGGATTATCCATATAAATAATATAAAATTACATATAAAGTATCAAATGAAATCCAGTGAAAGCAATTATTATTATTTTATATGAAAATACATTATCAATCGTTGAACTTCCTTCCGTTCTTACTCCTTGAAAAAAAAAAAGTAGCAGAGAGACAAAAAAAAGTAGAAATAACCTCCCTTTAAACTTTTCTTCCTTCCTGGCCCTTCGTTGTCAAATTCAAATAAAAGAAATCGAGAAGAAGCAGGATCGACCGATGCCCTTTAATCTCGCAGGGGGGAAGGTCAAACGAACCGCGCCTACGCGCGCGCCCACTCGCTCGCGTCCCATAGAGTCTAGGACACGAACGTTGACGCGGCGCTTTGCACTCGGCCCTCTCGCGGGGCGATCTAAATCGGTCAGCCAAAAAGGGGTTTTGAGATCCGGTGTTATATAGCACTTTTGGTCTCTCCGCCCGCTCGTTTCTCTCTCTCTCTCTCTCTCTCTCTCTCTCTCTCTCTTTCTCTCCCTTCCTCGCTCGCCTTTCCCTCTCTTTCTCGCTCTTCCTCTAACTTACCGCGGCACACCGACCGTGGCCACGTTCGATCAGCGACCGAAATAAACGTCGTTGGCATTGTTCCGCTTTCCTCCAAAAGCCCACGAGTCGCCGCGTGTCGTCGTCGTCGTCGTCGTCGCCGCCGCCGCCGCCGCCGTGCCGCACCGACCGCCGCTTTGCGGTGAGACCGTCGTCGTACGGCCGAGAGACGTGGACCGACCCTTCGGTTTCGAACGTAGAGCGATACTCGAGGCGAGATAGAGCGAGAGAGGGAGAGAGAGAGAGAGAGAGAGAGAGAGAGAGAGAGAGAGAGAAGAGAGAGAGAGTGGGAGGGGGGAGGGAGGATTAACAGCTGATGACCGATTGGTCGAAATGAGACGCAAGGTACGGTAACTTGGCGGCCGCTGTGCCTGGCCCGATGGCATTGATTCTTGACTGCTTTATACACTTTATGTATAATCATTGACTCGATCCACGTGCCTGCATATATCTTTGAGATTGAGTTTTTATAGGCAAATGAACAATCCATCCACGGGACGTGGCTGAAAAGCGGGCCGCCGGAAAATTGCTCCTGGTTTACTCGGCGTACGAATTATGAGCTTGAATTATTGCCCCGTATGACCGGTTATAATTGCTCATTAATATATATATATATATATATATATATATATATATATATATATATATTTCTGATATCGCGACTGAGATCCGTGATAGCGGGAGCCGATTTTTCATACTCCCAAGACTGAAAATTATACAGTAATTTGTATCAAGAGTGAATTATACAATTTTTATGAATTCGACGGATTGACAAATAATATCGGCGTGACATAATATATGTGCGTTCTGTATTTTTTGATCCAACCTAGATTATGACTGTTTTTCTTTCCGTTTTGAATGTTGTCGGGAATGCAAACTTTCAACTTCAGTTCAGCTGAATTAATGTTACTTCTGATATCCGTAGAATCAAGCCTTTTAATATGATATAAAATGACGGAATTGGATGGGTATAAATGTTTATTGTTTTCAATCGTAAATGTTGTTACTGCAGTAGCAGACTTGACGCACCGTCTCTGCGGATATCCTGTAAAGTTGTAAAAGGCTCAACTGGATTAAATAATTATAAACTATACTTTCAATAAATGATTTCAAATGTAATAAGTAATTTTTAGTTAGATATCGATTTTCTGCTTGACTTATGTACACCAACTTTAATGTGTGTAGTTTTAGAGCCGACATTACCTTCATGAATCATTCTATAAAACTAAAGGAGTAATATTTTGGTATATATATTAGTTATTTCTAGAGAGTTAGTTGCTCATGTTTATATTTGAAAAATTGGGCCAATCTCTAGAGAGTATATTAGCAATCTTTTAAAGGATAGTTTCCGCCAACCATTTATAAAAGTGCAAGAACCGCTTCGGAAAAAGTAAATGTAAAATTTTTTTATGGTACAAGAGATAAAAAAATTTGTTTTTTCACAAAAAAATATAATATTAATCGTTTCTTTATTTTGTCTTCAGCCGCGTTCATCATTCAATTTCACTAATTACTAAAAAAATCTAATCGTAGTTCATATATTCTAATGTGATGTTAAATATTTTAATTTACATAAGAAGTAATATTTATATGCGTTGATGCTAAAGCAGTACATTGACACTTGGCGGCGAATTTTTACTTATTCTTGATTCAAACCATCCTTTACGGTATAGTAATATTTTTGAATATCAAGCACTGAATAAATCTGATTGACTCCTTTGAAAATAATTTAACTAATTATTCTTTTACTGAGTGACATTTTTGCTTCCTGGATTTCAGAGATTCGTCTCCCGATGTCGCACTTCAATTTTTGGATTTTAGTTTTATAATTTCAAATTGAAATATCTTGGAAACAAAAGAGATGTCCAATCAAATCGATTTTTAATCAATAATTTATTATACTTTTAATTAAGTGAATTAATAGTCATTAAATGCGTTACCTCTAAAGGTCAATGTTGATACACTATATAATGGATATTATATGTCGGTAATGGACGACGATGGAAAATAAGGTTATCATTTTTGTAGAATTGTCTGAAATGTTTGTTGGACTATTTGAGATAATCGTGCAAAGAATTATAATAATTCAGTACCTTATTTGCTCAATTAAACTCAGCTTATCAGCAATGCTTATAAAAATGTATGTCTAGTTATGTTAGTTTGCATAAGCTCATAAATATTTGCCTGGTATAAATTTTCATAATGTTATCTTCAATACCTTACACAGTTTATCGATTACCTTGAATACGTACTTAATATTTGCAATACAGATTTTAAAAAAAATTTAATCAATACAATAAAACTACTTCATGTTCAAACAGCCTCAATTTGTCAATAAAACCAATTGGAATCTAATCAAAGTTAAGTAGCATGTCCAAGTCATTTTTTTTTAAATACTCCTCTACAGATGTGCGTATTTATTGTTTGCAGTTGATTGGCAATTTCTACGTTGTGTTTTAGGCTGTATTATGAATAAATTTGCATAATTTTCTGTTTATTAGAGCAACAAAAGTTAATTAGATGATAACCTAAAGTAATATAATTAATAATGCTGTTTTGCAATATCGAGAAATTGAATAAAATTATAGTCCTGTTCGAAAAATCTGTAAATAGCGTTTGGCAGAAATATTTGAGGAAATTTCATTCTGGTATCCTTGGCAGGGATTATATTCGACTTTCTTCCCGTCTGCAAAAAATCACTGATTTAGAGCTCTTAAAATTGCCTGTCGCATTGTCAAGGAACTACGTTCAAACACTCACTCCGGTTGCCTATTATATTGTGTTAGGCTATTTGTCTCCTTCTCTGAATCTTCTTCATCCTACCTTCTTCTCTCTGGTTCTCTTTCTCTCTCTGTGTTCCTCTCTTTGTTTTTCTCAGAACGATCAGCTCATCGGCGCATTATCTCTTTAGTGACTGCCAAGTGCAAGTTGCGTTAATTATCTCCTAAAAGCTCATCGATCCCTAGAGCATTAAAGCACCCAGGCTCTCTGTCCTCTCTATCTCACTCTGGCATTATTAGATCCAGGGTGCCTCTATCGAGCTACTTTTAGCCCCTCTCTATCTTCGCCCGTCAAACCTTACGAACTCGGCGGCCGTGCGTGTGAGTGCAGCCGCATCTCCGTGTGCGGGCAGCGTCCGACGCTCATTACGCACACATTTGGCCAAGAGCACAGCGTTAGTTATAAACTCATTCTGTTGGATCGGCTCGCCCCGCTTACCAGGTGTGGGCCGAGGTAACAAAATAAAGTCATCGGCGGTAGTGTAGCGGGTTAACGCGCGCCATCCGGATGGGATAATCCAATCAACGAGAGCCGATGGCGAAGCTGCGATGAAACGTGTAGCAATGATAACAATTGCGACGACAATTACGACGACGACGACTACGACGGCTACGACAGCACCGTGAAAGAGGACCGAAGACACACGTATACAAGTTTGTGGGTGGTAGTAGGTGCACGGGAGCGCGTGAAATTCGTGAGTGGGTGAGCGCGAGACTGCTGCTCATCGCCGCGATTGACCGACGATCGGACCATCGTGGTATTGCATAAGCCTGCGCCGCGGGTTTCCACGTAAATTCACTTGCTAGTGCTGTGGCTCGGTGCTGTTCTTGACCTTCAAATAATTAATGCCCGAAAAATACATTTGTCGATCCTCTGATGTAACGCTTGGCGAAAGATACGCCTCCATTCGATTTTTTTATTTTGTCAAAGAGTCTATTAAATTGAAATAAGGACATTGGTTGACTTTGACTTATGAGTCGATCTTTTACTTTGACCTTGACATCGTATGAAGCGTATTTCGAGTAATGCTGATCCGGGAATAGCTCAAACAGTTTGGATTTTCCGACTCTTAGTCAATTATTCATTTCAAGATTTTTAGGATAATTTAAGGAGTAATTTTCATTTATTTCTCTAAATGTGCCTTTATCATAAATGATAGAAATTAGTAATATCAATAAAATGTGAATATAGAAATAAGGTGAATTGAAAAGGTATTATTCAAATGGTTGTTGTATTCTTTTAAATTACAATTAGCATTTTTTTAGTGCCCTCATTCAAATTTCTTTCATAAAATCAGATAAATGAAAGTAAAATGGGATTGCAATTATCAATACTTGTTGGCTGCATAGGGGCTGTAGAAATTTTAGCATGTTTAAGACACGTGTTCGTGTGCATTTTAAAACTTACAGATCAGCCTTCACATTGCTACATAGACTATTTTCACCGGTCCAACATATCTGAAAAAATTACTATTATTGAAGCATCAAAAACAGGAGATGATGATAAGCAAGTGTGTAATGAAATCGAAGCTATTTTTAGGGAAAAGAAATCTGAACCAGGCATTTTGTGCATTGATCCACCAGTTCCTGACGCATATGTTCGAATTCCCACACCCCTTCCATTCGACGTGGATAACGAAATTTGTCAAAAAACGAATTCTGATTCATCATCGCTAGTTGACTCTGGAAATGAGAATCCAACATTAACCATCAAACAATTAAATAGATCCTCTTCCGATATCTCATCTGTGGAAGATACAGAAAGTCCAATTAATTTTTCCCCAAAAAGATTCTTTAGACGATCAAAGACTCCTGAAATTCGTGTAGGTTCCTGTGACCATTACGACGAAATTAAAGTGAAGGAAAGCACGAATCATCAGAAAAAACATCATAAGTCTGCCAAGGCTTCATTAACTGTCTGCAGAAGATCAGTGAGATCAAAATTAAAGCCCGTTGAACTTGGAAAATCAGTCGAGAACTTGTCGACTAATAGACGTTCCAAGCGTCATCGCGAGCCAGAAAGATGTAAATCAGACATTCAGCTACAGGTAACACGAAATTTATTGCGAGACGAGTGGACCAACACGTCACCGAGTGAGAGTAACGGAAACCTTTCGAAAAGTTCGAGCAAGAAAAGTATCTCAGTACTAGTTCAGACGAGCTTTGAGGATAAGCTTCAAGATCCTCAAAATAACGGATTTCAAACTTTAGAGAATGGGACTTCCAACATTTGTTCAAAGTGTAGTAGTTGCCGCGACCTATACGAAGAATCGCGAGTAAGAAGAGCTACAGCAACTGATTCGGTTAGCGGTAAACAGCATTTGTTGAAAATATCGAGTTTTGAGGAAGCTTCGGGAGACGATTACGAGAAAATCAAAAGTGTTATTGCTTCTGGAAGAGAAAGAGGAGAGAGGATTAAGTCCTCTGTAGACAGTGAATCCTTTGATGACGAGTACGTAGATGCCGAGGAAGATGGATTAACATCAGGCAATCAATCCCGGATAGCATGCCCAATATCATTCGTATCCCGTAGGATAGCAGTGCCACTTATAAGGATACATTTTTTTACAAATGGGTACAGAAAATCGACCATGCAGACCTTCCCACGCAGATTGAAAATTCGACATACCCCGATTTCCTACGTAGAAAGACCTTGCATTTTCTTCAGATCTTGTAGAGGCTCTTTTATTAATCTTTTCTTCCTTATCATCTTAGCTCTTTTTTCACTATGTAGATCCATTATTAAAAAAAATCCTATGTATGGCGGGAATTAACTAATATTGTATTAGTTGAACGTGATTTATTTCCCGTTTTTAGTATAGATATACTAATTGTGATTAATTATGTAAATTAATTATTTAAATTATGCGTAGCATTTTTAGATATATGAATCATTATATAAGTTTACACTGCAGTTTCTATTAAGTTGTTTTGTATAATTGTATATAATTATTTTCTTTCGACGAATAAATCATTTTTATAAGTTTATCAAAGTTCTATTTAGTTTTTTGTTATTTTAATAAATACTGATCGATGATACAAATATATCTGGAATTCAAAATATTTATCGCAAATACAATAACATATTATATTCAAATTACAATTAAAGGTAATGGATTTTAGAAAAACAAAACCATAAATAGCTATTATAGGCAATTGCAACAGAAAAGCTTATATAGATAAAGTTATAAATTAAATAAAACGTCGATAGTACTGCAATTGCCATGGTACGAAATAAAATTTAATTAGGTAAATTCCTTTGTCCTTTGTATCCGTAGCAGAAAGTAAGCTTTAATAGCTTTTCTTTTTATTCGAAAGAGCTGTACAGCGAACGACCCATTTCCTCTCATTGCGCGTACGATCGGACCAGCCGCAAGTGTGTTAATCTCTCTGCGGTTTTCCAACTGTCGCGCGAAAGTGATGAAGTGGCAAGGATACAAGTTTCTATCTCGAAAGTTCATTTATACCTGTACTTTGAAATGGGTTTACTTCGACAGAATCGCTATATTTAGATCCATTAATTGCTTAAATATAAATTTAGAATCGAACCGAGTATATAAATCAGAAGCTTATAATTAGAAATGTAATTTTAAGGAACTTTGAAATCATGTTAAAAAGTTGTCTGTGAAGCATACTTTATTTTAACAAGATGGATTTTACTCATGATTGGCGTATTATTGATATAATGAGTAATGGTTAGAGAATCGAATGGTTATAAGATTATGTCTCCGTCTTAGTAATAGCTGGAACACTATAACGAGTAATCCGTATAATCACTATTATATATTTACTCAAATCAAAATTAAAATAGTTTATGGCAATCATTCTAAGTTATTCAGTATTATCATTGTAGTTTTCTTAATGATTGTAAATATATTAGTTTAATTAATTATTTTAATTACTTGTTATTTTATTTTTTATATTTCATTTACGTATGTTCTTCAACTATATTATTTTTCATACCTTAGCTGAATATATTTAGCGTATCATCTCCAGTATTTTAGTTATTACTTTTTCACGATAAAAATAATTCAATTCGTAATGAGCTACATAATGCTGAAAATACGTGTTTTTTCTGATATATATTATTTAAGAAATAAACATAAATAATATGTCGATTTGAATTCGAAAAATATGAAAGACACCGACCAACTTTCACCTTCGAAAGTTGTGCGCAACCACCCTAAATCCATCTGCATGCGCGAGGCATTTAAAAGGACCCCCGCGATCGATCCTAAAAGCGCTTGCTGGAAGCTTTAGAGCTTTCCCGTCCCGCATGCGGGGAGAGGACCGTATAAACGTATTAACCTCCGACAGAGAGGCAGGCAGAGACAGAGAAAGCCAGAGTAGGTGCTTGCGCGACCAAAGCAAAAGCCCGAGCGCCTGGCATATTCCCGGCTGTTGGTGCCGTGCGCCTCGCGCGTGGGGTCTCCCAAAATATCAATCTCTCTCTCGGGAACTCTGCGAGATATTATATATGTTATGAAGGCAGCGACAGCGCACAGACCCCTGGCGCTATAGATCGTGTTTTTTGCGTCGTACTGATCCCTCCCCCTTCCATCCATATCAGGCCGACGCCAACGGGGGTAGACACGATCGTCGCTGTTTTTACGTATTTCTTTCAGGCAGGGGGGGGTTGTTGTGCGCTAGATTCCCGTGGCCATGACGAATCGACGGCGATTGTCTTTATAAATACGGAGCTGTTATACGTGTATAGAGACTAACTGGTTAGATGATTCGGTGATGCGTCGAGTCGTTTCTTTTCACGGTTTTACGCCGGCCAGCTAAATAAACTAGAATTTAGTGCGCTGCTTTTAGAAAAGGAGGTAGACAGACCGGTAGATTGCTGAAGAAACTTCGGGTGGCGGGGATAGAGGGGGTACACGAAATTCCGCTGCGGCGGAAATAATATTTTATGCATTTTGTTGTTTGTTATTTGCATCCGATCTTGGTGCTGTCGAGAATGCACATGTTTAGAATCAGGGACGTGTGTTTGTAACAGAATTTTAATTTACTTAATTCTAAATAAACGTTTATTTAAAAACAGCAAAATTTATTTAGCTCAATAATGCATTTACCGAGGCTGATTCGGAGGCATTGTAATAATTTGTCGCGAGCTATAGTTACATCGAGAGTTTAATAAATTTTATTTACAAATTTCATTGCTAACCATGCCTTATTTACAGTTTCCTTTCCTTTGATGAATTATATATATATATATATATATATATATATATATATATATATATATATAAGATTTATAGTAGATTATCTGCTGTTTTGTAACTATATAATCAAATATTTTTGTTACTTTACAAACTCACATTAACATATTTCATTAAATCAGCATGATAAATATATTAATGCACAGATTAATTTTCCTGATTAAAATTAAATAGAAAGAGAATGCAATTATTTGTCTAATAGTAATATAATTTTCATTTACTTAAAGTTTCATATTGAAAAGAATACATAGTAGATGTAATTCAGAAAAATGTTGAAGAAAATATTTGTCAGCTTATATTGTAGCGTAAATATACTGACTGCATTGTTTTGGGACATATTGGACATTATGTATGATCATAATTTTCTTTTTGTTACAAAGCTATTCGTAGAAATTTAATGGAATGGGTATTCTTATTGTAAATAACGTGAAATTTTAAATTAATGGAATATTTACTACACATTTTATCAAGCAGCATATTTTTTTATATTTGTTATGTATTTTGAAAATAATATAAATTTTGAAAAAGCTGTTAGTTAAGTTGTATTTATTCGCGAAACTATGCAAGTATTTTTGCTTAAATAGGTATTCCTCGCACTATTTTTATTTTATGGCGACTGTCTTTGAATATCTTTCTTTTATTGATAGGTTCGGATCTGTGGGCTTGAGGTTTATGTAATTGAGTTTTATGAGTTTGGGGATTATTTATGATATTCGTGGTTGGATTTTGAGATTGGCGTTAAGAATTTGAGGTTTCTAGGCGTAAGAAATACGAGGTCGCTGGGCTAGAGGTTTCAATTTTACTTTGGATTAAGCTAGAAAATAATTAGTTATTTTTCACAGAGATTTTTACGAGAGCAACGTTAATGTAGAAAGTCAAAGATGTAGTAACTGTATTTTTTGTTACAGCCTAATCGATATATGAAACATCAAGTTTCTAATAATTCTATTTGGAACGACAATAATATTAAAATATAATCAAGGGACTGAAAGTTCTCGTACTAATTTTCTGGAAAAAATTAAATGTGTTACCTTAAATAATTGTAAATATGTCCAAAAAGAATCTTTTTAGTTGGATTACTTCCAATATAATGCAATAATTCTAAAGCGTGATATGCACTACTTACGTACCATTATCTATGATTGATTAAAATATTTTTATTATCATAATTAACTACCGAAATTGTAAGAATTTCTTAATTAAGATTAAGTCAATATATTCGAATAAATATGAAAAACTGAAGATAGTTCTATTTACAAAACATATCAATATTAGAAAAATATCTTTAATAGGAAAAAAAAAAAAATTACTGACTAATTAATGTACGACTGCGATTAAAGAAATTTTTTTAAAAAAGAATTTAAAAAATTCGATTGCAAAGAATTTAGAACCCTAGGATAGTTTTGCGACGATAATATTCGTTTATAATAATTGGCTTATAAGAATTTGACGCAATTATTTCGATTATTTAATTGAAAGAGGGAATATCAGGGTGTTGCAAAGAAATTTAGGAAATTCAAAGTATGAGTTCTATGAGATTAGGATAAAATTACATTGAATTCCTCTAACAATGTAAATTATAAATCATAGCTTTTTAGAAAAAAAGTATTCAAATCCAAATATTTCCGATGTGAAATGCGAATATTTTAGCAGTATTTATAAATAACTTTTAACCAAGTCCATTCACTCCGTCTCTATTATCGAATTAATTAAGCATATGTATTATATGACTATTCGTATTTTCAAAAATGACTTTTAAATTATCGAAAGCGATGGAAATAAATGTTTTCCGTTACAATTTTCCAAAATCCAGTCACAATGCGTCAACTGCGTTAATGATTATTATGCCTGAAACTATGTATACTTCACAATCCTTGTACCCGATGTTTCTCTAACGCGGCTCGCAGTGGAAAAATAAACCTCGTTTCGCCAAGGCGCGTTGAGCGAATGAACGAATCGATATAAACACCCACACGAGCGCCTCTGCCTGTCTCGCCTCGCGGATCATTCAGCTTCTCGCGCGAGAGTCGCTCTTTGACGATCGCTCGCGCGCCACCCTGAAAATATCGCTGAACGCTCGTCTCCTACCCGCAAAATATCCTCTCTCTCTCTCTCTCTCTCTCTCTCTCTCTCTCTCTCTCTCTGACGAGCGCTTCACCCCACCCGCTCGAGATTATTGGTGATGCGCGGAACATTCCGGCCCAATTATATTTACCCATACACCGGCCTGCCGCCACGTCGTGGAGTTCGGCTTTTCGAATCTATTTTTCTTCACGGCGCGCGCGAGGGTGGGGCGAACCACCTGCTTTGTACTTGGCGAAGCTTCAAATCTTCCAAACCTCTCCACCATCCCGACTTTCCACCGCTCCATCAGCTGTGTGTGTTTGCACGTGCGCGCGAGCCTTGTGTGCATGTGTAGATGGGTGGGTGGGTATTATTTTGTGTATTTTATATACGGGATCGAATGAAAAATAAATTGTCCGCCATTACCCGTGGTCGCTCTTTGGCGATTGGGACATTTTTTCGGCCCCACCTCTTCGATCATCAGAGAATGACGTGGTGGAGAGTCGCATAAAAGAGCTGGACTATAACGCGGTAGTTGTGTATATATATATATATATATATATATATATATATATATATATATATATGGGTGTTTTCGAGATCGTTGGTGAGATTCAGAACATCACAAAGAGTTTACAACGAAAAAATTATTCCTTCAGAATGTATAGAGAACTCTATGTGAGGAAAACGGGGTCATGCGCTTTTTTCATTCTTGTTTTGCGGTTGACAGGTGCTTTTTATAAAGATATATTTGATTTGTGCAGGATGTATTTATCACATAAAATAAAAATAGCGCATTATCGCTTAATTTGCTAAATTTATATAGACTATACATATATATATATATATATATATATATATATATATAATATGTGTGTGTGGACGTGTGCATGCGCATGTGCATGTGTGTGTTACACACACACACACACACACACACACACATATGTATATATATATATATATATATTCCTTGCGGTTTATCGTGGGCTTTAAATTTATTCCTCGCAAGCATGAGAATATAACTTTAACACCCTTCAGTTCAGATGCACATTTAATTATTACGTCCGTTATGTTCGTTACATGAAAAACATTTAAAAATAAACTCTAACAGATTCTTTATCTTCGTTCTTCGCTTAGCGGTTGGTTTGGTCATAAAAGCACTGCTCAATTGCAGGAAACTATTAAAAATGTCAAGCATTATTGTTTATTAGCTTTAAATATATATAAATATCAATATATATATATATATATATATATATATATATAAAGCCTTTTCTCGAACAAAAGTTTTACAAACGTCCTACGATTGTTTAGCTATATTGTTTATTTTATTATTCCCGATGAAAAACTCTATATAGTTGAAAGTCAATATCGATTGCTTAGGTATGAATGTTTATATTTAAGACAATGGTTGCTCAAAAAAGAATATGCCTTATATATATCATTTATATACTTAAATAAATATTTTAGTACAGTTTTATTTAGTCTTTATTCTAAACTAATGATAATCTATGATAATCCCTGAAACCTATGATAATCCCTAGTGAAACGTTAAATTGCCGGCAAAAATTTCATCTATTAGACGATAATTTGCTATTCGTCCACTCCGAATGATCAACTTCAATACATTCTCAAAACGTATATAAATATGAAAAAGGGAGCGAGACAAAATTCCATTTCCGTCTCTCTCTCTCCAGCCTCCTCCTCTCACCTTTCCCCGGAAAGACTCCATTCAAAAGCTCGCCTTCACGACCATTGAGCTTTCCTAGCTTTCATACATACGCAGGCGCGCACAAACACGCGCATATGCGCCTCTACAGAGAGAGAGAGAGAGAGAGAGAGAGAGAGAGAGAGAGAGAGAGAGAGAGAGAGAGAGAGAGAGAGGGATGTACGTATGTATGTATGTTTGATATATATACATAAAACCTGTCAGGTTATTAGCTCGAGCGCGCGTGAGCAAACAATTCGCGGGGGCGGTAACAGCGGATGGCGCGTGTCGCCTAAAATAGCCGGGCGCGTGAGGGCGCGGGTGTCTCGCGGAAAATTTCGCGCTTTATGTATCTCTCTTACTCTTTCTCTCTCTCTCTATATATATGTGTGTGTAGAAAAAAGCGTTGCACCCGACACGTATAAAATGTAATATGCGCGCATCTCCTCGTTGGCGCGTAGCGCGCGATATGATTAAAGGGGGGGGATGAGGGGCTCATGTTTGTGGCTCAATGTCATTATTATTCCGAGAGGATTCGTTCATTTTCGTTGTTTTTGCTGACGTGGAGTTGTCGCCGTGCATGAGAAATTTGCATATATTAACGGTAGATGGACAAGGGGTGGCGTAAAGTTGATGAAGTTGTAGTCCTTTAGTAATCTAAGGACGATCTATGGGCAATTTTTTTCGTAGAAATCTATTGAAATAGCTACTTGCTTCAAATTTCTAATGTAAAAAAACTACATATTATCATACTGCACAATTAACGTCACAAGTATGAGAACTGTTTTTATTACGCTAATGAGCATAGTTATTAGAAAAAGCTCGATGATAAGTAATTTAGTAATATTTTAGTAACTCATTAAAGAGAAAAATTGTATTTCTATAGAAATAATTTTCAGTGAGAATAATTTAATATAAATATTTATTATTGTATAATAATGTCCTCCGCATTTACAATGTGTTTTAAAATTGCTAAACTTTAAAATTGCTACTAGTTTGGTATTTAAAAATATATGTTTTTTTTATTATTTTTACATAAAAAAAAGAAAATAAAAAATGGTAAAGAGAAATTTCGGTGGAATGTCAGAACTGTCTGAAAGCTTTCAGGGCACGTTTATTTTACACTCATTTTCACAAAATAGTATCTAATTATCGCAGCGTCATTTAAAAGTTTCTTAAAACGTTCTTTAACATGCAAATTACTCATTTTATAAAATGATTGTTTAAGAAAATGATACTTATAATTGATGAAAAATATCTGTAAATTATTTGACAGTTTTCAGAGTAATTTATACAATATGTAAAAAATGTTTTTTTTTTTTTAAATATTATAGTCGTATTACACAAATTTTCATACGAAATTAATAGCGAATTCTGAAAAAGTATATTCTCTATAAAGGATTTTGTTGTTTATTGAAATTCAAATTTTCTATACAAAAATAATATTTTTCCTATTGATGCAATAAAAAAAAATTTTCTTTTTAGTGCGTGGAACCGATAAATAATTAATTCGAACTTTTATATCATTAGAAATGCTTAACACGAATTTAGAATGAAATTAATGTAATATTTAATGAGAAAACTATTGCGACGTTATAACGTTAAAACAAATGTTTTAATAAGCAGTTTATTCTTTTTTAAAAATTTTCGTGAAATTTCAATTCTAAAATTAGTTAAAGCACAGCGGGATCTTTAATTTATTATTTTCGTTCGATTTTTATTTCGGTATCTATTTATAAATAAAAATAATAATTTACTGAGGTTTTTTTAAGTTAAATGAAAAAAAATTGTTCGTAAGATTGATGCTTGATCAATATGTTTCTATATTATATTCTTACATGGCATTTACTAAAATATTAAAATATTTAAGAGATGAACTACATTAGAAGTTAAGTCGAATTTTAATTTTTATATTTTCTCAGAATATGCTGTGTCGCTATTGACTCGCCTCTTATTATTAATATCTATGTTGAAATAAATTATAATTGCTGAAACTAAAAGAAAATCGTGCAATCTATTAAAAGAATGTGGAAATTTTATTATATTTCATTTATTAATTTCTAAGTTGAAAAAACATCTAGTAGTTTCATAGATCGAAGCAATGTAAATTTTATAAATAAGAAATCTAAGAATCACATTAAGAATGACGAATAGGCTAATTTCGATTCGGTGTAAGCGAGTAACAATAACAATAATGACTCGATTCCTTTCCTCAATTTTGGTTTTCTGACTCAAAGTTATTTTAGATATTTGGATATATGGTCTAATAATAAGAGCGTTTTATTTTCTATAGTTCAAGCGCAAGCGTCATTATTGTTTTAAATTTAGTGATGAACTGCATTTAATTGGCCAGAAAATTATACGCTTGAAATATAACCTTATCGAAAAATAATAAAGTTTAATATTAGTCGCTGAAAGAAAATTTCTCTGTTTAGGCTTTAGAATATGAATTCTGAATAGATCAGGCTCGCGCATCTCAGCACATAATCTTGACATTCTTCTAATTGTTATTTAAAATTTTTGTTGGAATATACCTATTCTGATTATTACTGATTTTTGCATTTGCAAAAGTTGCTCGACTTACATCTTTCGTGTATTTCTATATCTCATGTTGGAGGGCTATAATAATGTTTTGGCTATCCGAAGAATGCGGATTTTGGAATTCTATTCATTTAGGAAATAAATTAGACTTAATTGTGTGGAAAGTAATTAATAAACCATTTATTTTGCACCAAATGGATTAGGTGAACTTGTTTTCTAGGTTAGCAATAAATGCCTCCTATAGCACATTACTTCTATTTGGAACAGCGAGGATCGATGGCAATGTTTTGGCTATCTGGATATTCGAATATGCGGATTGCTTAACAAAACATTCAAATATGTATCTAACCGGATAATCTGGATATTGGAATTATCTTCATGTAGCCAATAAATTACATTTAATTGTGCATTAATTAATCATTCAAGCATTTATTTTTTAACCGAATAGATTAAGTTAATTAATCTTTTTATGTGAGAAGTGAAAGATTCTAAAACTATTTTTCAACTAGGTAAATGTTTTTTGTTAATTTAATGTAAATCTGGATAAAAAAAAACAATATATATTGATTGGATATATGTACAATATTTTATCCGTGCTTTGAAAACAATTTTTTTAATTCTTGAAACGCTCCAAGTATAAATTTATTTATATATTCACTTTTTTGTAAAAATTTCTATTGTTAATTAAATATTTTATTGTTCGGTAGAAAATAAACTGCTTTATTAATATGAAATAATATTTTGTTAAATTCGTACGTGAGCCAGTAAATTTACGATGAATTCATTTGATTTGAGTGAACTTTTTTGCACTGAAGCAATATTTTTTTTTATTTAAGAAACTGATGTGGTTACTAAAAAAACAAGATAATATTTATTTCGTAATAGAAGAATTTTATTTTTAATATGCACCCGAATAATTCGGACGGATTATTCGGATGTACGGATGTATCTGCACTAGTACGAATCGAATGGTTTTTGTGAAAATTATATTTTCAGCAAATACGAACTGTATGTTGGATTTTTTAGAAATTGATGAACTATATTTTCGTAAATTATAGTTCTTAATCGTTACTTCACGATCCCTTGGATATGGTATGAATACATCAACTGAAACCATAATTATAAGAATCCTAATTTAAAACTTGAGTAAAAGTTTTCCATTTGTCCCGTTCGAAAAATTTTCACTACACAGATTACCCGCAGTGAGTGAACAACTCTGTTTTAAGGCTCAAACTTTCCTCCTTCACGAAACATCAATAAACAAGTTTTATCATCAAGTTCGCCCTACAAGACGAACAAAGAAAATAACGAAACAAATTTCCTCCCTCCTGCTTCAAAGTGAGACGAGAGCCTAAAACGAGACGACTCCTCGCTTTCTGATCTCGTAATCAAAGAAGAAGAAAAAAACAGAATAAAAAATCTCGACGCTGATCGCTCGGCGCGCGATCCATAAGCGAGAGAAAGATGGTTAAATCCGCACGCATATATGTATTATACACGCGCGCGCGGTTCCGCCGCGGTATATGTTATAGAAACGTATAGAAAAGTTGCACCCGGCACGCTTGCATCTTTCGGTGGTGGAAAGGCCGAGGAGAGAGGGAGAGCAGACGGCCGCTTTGAAGAGCGGGAAGTCGCGAGAAAGACGGAAAGAGAGATCATCGAAAGAGAGAGAGATAGTGAGAAAGGAAGGAGAGCAGACGTATACGTACAAGACGGAGAGTAGAAGAGGGAAAGAAAGAGATTGAGAAAGAGAGGAAGAGAGAGAGAGAGAGAGAGAGAAACGTTCTGGAGTCGCGCGTCGGGACGCCGAAAATAGCGCGTCGCGCGGCGTTATGATGACGCCCTGGCCGTACGGATCCTAGATTTCAGTCACTTCGCAAACTCGAAAGGGACACGAGCTCTTTATATCCCTCTCTCTTTCTCTCTCTCTTTTCACGCACTCTCTCCCCGTATATATCTTTAATCTCGTCCTCGATCGTCGGTCAGTTGTTCACGCCAAGCCGCATCGCCGAAGCGTTTTCAGAAGCCGAGCAAGAAGACAATCCAAGAGAGGAAGAAAGCAAAGGCAAAGCCGTCCCGTGCCGTCAACGGGCACAAGTGAGCAGCGACCGAGGCGTCGCGTCGTATTATCCTAGTTAAGGAGGCGGAGGAGGCGGAGGAGGAGGCGGAGGAGGAGGAGGAGGAGGAGGTGCAAGGAACGCGAGGACAGGGCAGAGTTTTATTGTCATAATGGCGGACGTAGACAGTGTAGTGTACACGACCACGGAGCGCAAGACGCGCAAAGTGAAGAAGACGACGAAGCGCAGGGAGAGCCACGACCAGAACGCGGAGGTCACGATCACGGAGGTCGATAGCACGCCGAACAACCACAACAGCGGCGCCATCGACGAGTATGTGCTGGCTGGGTCCTACCCCCCCTCGCTCTATATCTCTCGATCTCTCTATATATCTCTTCCTCTTGTTTTCTTCTATCTTCGACGCGCGTATCAAAGCTCGATTATACATATTCGTGATTCTTCCAAATTGACGGGCTGGGTCTCTTGTGATCGGTTCGCATGTCGCGAAGATTTGTTGTTTTCGCGAATGGGCAGGGAGACGGGGACGGGTTGAAATGTCGAGCTGCACGCCGAGAGTCGAGGGCGGGCGATGAAAGAATCCTAGCTTACTTTATGGGATTATTGGAAATTGGTGTAGAAGATAATGGAAATTGGTGTTTCCATGTATTCTCGGAGGCAGTGGCGGGAAGGGAACGATAAATAAATGGGGAAAAAGTGAGGATTTCGGTATCGCATTGGGCTTTATTGAATAGCTTGATATACAGTTTATTTGCCATGGTATATATAAAGTTCTTCATACTTCATTGGAAGATATTGAATTTTTCGGTACTCACAACGTAGCAAAATTGTATCGGAAAAGTGTTACAAATTGTAAATCTCGTGGTTCGTCCAAAATATAGAGACGGAAAAGTATTTAAATCTATATACATTTTGAATTACAATACAAATTACAATTAATTCTTCATGTCTCCAAAATAATAGACAACATTAATTCAGACAGAAATACAATCTTACAATTTTCACTTCACCGATAGGATCTCGGCAAATCCACCCACTAAAACCTTTACTTAATGTACGTAGGCCACAAATGAAAACTTCTTAATAGTATTCAGTAAAAAAATTCATAAATTAATTTGACGGGATAATTTTGGATAGATCTTTGTGACATTTCACAAGTTCAAAGTTTCGCATCAACAGAGAATGAAGAATCACAAATCGTTTGTCGAAGATCGCGTCTCATGATAGGAAACAAGAAAGTTCGCGGTTAAATTATAACTTGTATATACATACATATATATATATATATATATATATATATATATATATATATATATATATATATACTATAACTATCCTTTTTCCATAACAAGTATTTAAAAAAAGAAAAACTCTCGCAAGAAATTCTTTACAATGTATAGGCGAAACATTATGAGTTACTCGTCACGAGTCACGAATATACTTTCGCTGAAATACTGTTTTTCTATGATAAAACAAGCTCAGCCAGCACATACAACATCACTCAAGCAAAGGTACATATATCTCAAGACAGTAACAAAGCCAGACCTACCCACTGACTTTATTATACTCAGCGATTAATTTATGTTCATTTGATAATTATTATTATACGATTTACTCGCAAGGGACATAATACCTGAACACAGTTACACGCAAAATTCGAAAACGTCCAGGAAGCTTTGAATAAATTGTTATTAATTACAGTGTCTGTGTAGGATCTTAAGTGAAGTTATATCTTTTTATATATATGTATATAGATTTCTTTTGTTTATAAAGTATAAATGTGTAATTTTCAATTTTTATTTTCTCGTAATAGTTTAAGTTTTTCAATATATAATCGTGCTTTGAGAAGTATGAAAAATAATTTTATTTTGGACTCGTCCTTCTGAAATTTTTATTCTAAAAATAGTCTGCGTTTAATTTTAGTCGGATATACCCTCATTTCTGAGAATAACAACAAATCGCTTAATCTCGCATCAATTTTCGACGTTGAAAGTAATTCTTTGACGTTTAAGAACTTTTAACGTAAATGTCTGCATGTACCTTAATGTAACTGTATCATCGTATATCCATTATAAATTGTTTTCCAACAAATTCAAGGATTGAATTGTAAATTAGAACTGTGACCTGCATGTGTACAAAAATAATTATCAAATTTAACTTAAGATGTATAATAATCAAAATCTTTGGTTAGATTGTTAAGTGTTTTTTTTTTTTAATTTTAGGCTGTCCATCAAAGCTTGCGAAATCGAAAGCACGTAAAAATAGCTGTACAGCGACGTTTATCATACACAGAAACCTCTAAAAAAAGTCTTCTTTAATGAATAATATATATATATTTCAACTTTTCAATTCCAGCCTAGACAGGCGTATTACCCATCCTCCTACATGTATGCGAAACGTCGCTCTCAGCGCAATTAATAATGACCAAGCACATATCTCTTTCACCCTCCGTCGCCCAGCTCCGTGTCATCGAAGCTCACTAATGTCACGACCTTTTCTTTCTCCAGTTAATTTTCAGTGGCGAGTACACGAAGGCTATGAACAAGGACTGGCACAGCGGCCACTTCTGCTGCTGGCAGTGCGACGAGTCGCTGACGGGTCAGCGCTACGTACTGAGGGACGAGCATCCCTACTGCATCAAGTGCTACGAGAGCGTCTTCGCCAATGGCTGCGAGGAGTGCCACAAAATCATCGGCATCGACTCCAAGGTAATGAATTCTGTCCCGTCCTCCTCTCTCTTCTCTCTCTCTCTCTCTCTCTCTCTCTCTCTCTCTCTCTTCTCTCGCCCTCTTTCCTTCTTCACTAAGCGCTAGTCTAAGTGCTAGTCGAGCCTTGGAATACATTTTCCTTAAAAAGATCCTACAGAAAAACAAATAAATAAACAATGATC
Organism: Sycobia sp. Sy_11; assembly: GCA_018907035.1. NCBI lineage: Eukaryota > Metazoa > Arthropoda > Insecta > Hymenoptera > Epichrysomallidae > Sycobia > Sycobia sp. Sy_11. The sequence continues at coordinate 1,362,758 of JACCIC010000134.1, read as the reverse complement.
CACAAACGAATCCAGCATATCTTCGAATTAATCTTTCTGGGGGCGCGAAGTATCCCCGGCCATCGATGATAAATTCCATACGGGACAGATACCCTTATCGATATATAAATCTTTAAAAATTTCAGTCTCGATCATATTACGATTTCAGCAATCCCATATACGTGCTCGGAGCGCTCGACTAGTGACTCGCTATACCTCGGTATTATTACGTCCATTACCGAATTCAAAAAATTTGCAAGGTTATAATCGCAATGGATCCAATGCGCTCACAAACAATCCCGCCCAGAAGTGGCCAGCATCATTTAAAAGAAAAAAGAAAAACACAAATGTACTCCCGCGAAAAATGGCTCAGATCGCGGAACGGGCGGAAGGGGGGGGGTTGAACCATTCTATGACTGTGTCCGCAGTAACGGACGGGATCGACCGACGTGTTTCGGCGATTGTAAATCACAAACGCAACAATAAACCTTCTGCGCGTCATCCGGCGAGCGCGCTCGGCACCAGAGCCGGCCATGCAAACCGATGTGCACCTATCCGCAGATATATAATGTTAGGATGAGAGGTGTGTACACCCGCGTTTGTTTATCATCGCTGAGCACATTACGTGTATTACGCGCGCAGACACTTTTTCATCTGTTGTGTATGTGGGTATATAAAGATGTGTGTATATATATATGATATCTATATATAGACACCGAAGTCACGACCACGAGAGTTGGAGCTTTCGAGCGCGGGGAGCTTTTCTCCAACTCTCTCTCTCTCTCTCTCTCTCTCTCTCTCTCTCTCTCTCTCTTTCTCGCTCTACACGAATTCCCTCAACTGGTAAAGCGGCAGCTCAAATTACAAAACCAAGAATAGCGGTATGCGCGCGGACGCGGCAAAGCTTCGTCGCGTCGTGAGCCACGACTATTCTCGATCCTATATGATCTGCTCTCCTTTTGTGGAGAAGTAATCGTGGAAGGGGCAAGTCGAAGCTCGCGCATTATTTTCACGCAGATACGTATATAGTTGTCGGATCGTGAATGATAAAATTCCTTTTTTTCAGGAATTAAATATATTACGGACATGCGGAATTTTTTCATGGATTTACCTAAGATCAAATCTCGAAACACAATATAAAAAGTCGCTGCATAGTAGAATACTTAATCCAACAGTTTCAAGATCGTACCTAATAATTATCAGAAATATTTTGTAGAATATTTTTTTCTTATTCTTGCGAAATACAAACATAACGATCGAATGTTTATTTAGCGAAGAAAGATAGATTGTGAAGCTCGGTATTTATATTCTCTCGACGAAAACATGGAAGTTTTTTTTAGACAACATCTGATTTCCAATGGATTATTTCGACATATTAAAAATTAAGTATTTTTATCGATTACAGAAAAGACAGAAGTTCTAAAGTGGATCCCCATGTATCTTTTATGCGATAAATAAACCTGGAAATTATGCCAGCAAAGATTAACGTAATATACCTCCCCAGTTCAGGGACTGCCTTTCACGTTTTGAAATGTAGAGCACTACAAAATTTTTCGGGGGAATAATGCGTTCGCCCGCAAAATACGATGCTAGTATTGCGGTTATAACTTTGATGTTTGTCTTTCTTTCTCTTTCTGGACCGCTGCTCACCACCTAGAAATAGAAGCAGATGCGCTCGTTACCACATACACACGTAAACACACACACATACACATAATCAGCCGAGTTTAACTTCGAAACATTGTTATTAATTTTTGCCAGAGAGACCTTCAGCGATCATCGAATTTTCGATCAGAAAATATTTTCGTATAGCTAATAGGATATATATATATATATATATATATATATATATATATATCCGCATAAATACGTAGACTATTCTCATGCGCGTGAATTGCTAAATATTTTTAGCTATAAATAAGGTAGTAATAATCGTCAATATTTGTTTAGGTTTTTTAGGTCATTCCGACTGATTTATAGATATACATGCTCTAAACTTATTTTTTGATGTTTAATACCCACAATAGACAGTATCGTATAAATGTACTTTGAATGAATATATGCACAAAGTCTTCATCATGTTATATACTAACTGTCTTGCTACTTGTGGGAGTGTCCAGTCACTAAACTTGCAGTATGTGCACTATCCATAACTTAAAGTTTCCAATTAAAGTCATGAACTCAACTCAACATGAACATTAAAAATTATTTAAAAAATATCAAATGATATTATTTATGTTATAAATAAATACAATAGAATATCCAAATAACAATCAATAATTGAAGCCGGTATAAGACATAAAAGAATAGTATTTTTTAAATTTTAATAAAAGTAAAACATTTTCAGAAATATTTTATTACCTATAATTTTTAAGATGACAAAATCGAATGAAAAACAGACTTATTATTGCCTTGTAATTCTTTCAAATTATTAGTTTCCGTATCTAATGATTTTTCTTTTATTAAATAAACAACAGAATGTTGTAATATTGCCAGAAATAAGGTTTCTTAAGACCTAGATTCTACGTTTTTCTGAATTTTATTAAGAACGTTCAGGGCTCTTGAATCCCACTCACGAGACCAATGCACATTAGGCACCTAGGTTCGAAAAAAAAAAACAAAAAAGAAAGCACATGCGACTACAATGCAATTGTAATACACGCATTCACAACTCTGAGATACTATCACCCTGCTATGTTCCTCGTCCTTCGACACTCATTGTGCGGCATTATTATCACAATTGACAATTTTTCCCTTGTATTCCCGCGCAGGATCTCTCGTACAAGGACAAGCACTGGCACGAGGCCTGTTTCCTCTGCAACAGGTGCCGCGTGTCCCTGGTTGACAAACAGTTCGGCAGCAAGGTGGACAAGATTTACTGCGGCAACTGCTACGACGCCCAGTTCGCCAGCCGCTGCGATGGCTGCGGCGAGATCTTCCGTGCTGGTACGTATAGATATATATATATATATATATATATATATATATATATATATATGTATGTATAATATACACATATAGATACATGAGTCAACATTTAAGAGAGCGGTTGTTTTTTTGTATATTGACTTTCTTTTCCATTCTCGGAGTGTGTGTGTATATATATAGTTCACTGGCAATACACATTAAGCTCTCGCGATAAAATTGGGGCTCGTGCGAGATTTATATTTCGCTGAGAAAATCTAGAGCTTTTTGCAGACGGCGACGACGGCGACGAAAATTCACGCGAGTCCAATCTTGCGAAACAAATATACAACGTCGATCGGCTGCGGCGTTATATTGAATATACGTTTTGAAAATAGAATCCGTATGGATGCGCGTATTGTTCTCATTATTTACATATGTTTTGCGTTCGTATCTCGTGTATATGAATATACGTATGCCGCACGGACGAGGCGCGCCAACTGCGACACGGTCCAAGACCTGCTTGTCGAGGAAAATTAGTAAAGGAGAAAAAGTTTTTGTTCAATACCCAACGCTAGCCTGATGTATTATCCTATCTTCGATATTTTTTACAGAGTTCCGGTATCTTATTTCTAACTTCAAAAAGCGCTTCTAAAAACACAAAATTGAAAATATCCGTGGTATGAAAATTAAATATGACCACTTGAGGAGTCTGACAGATTAATCTAATCTAAGACAAGTACATAAATAACGTCAAATGACAACTCATGACTGTAAGAAGTGCAATTTCCATATAGTATTGATGAATGTACACTATATTTTTAGGTTGTCAGAATTATATTATCTGGATACGAGGCTATTGTGATTTCATCACATACGAACGCCTTTATATGTCTAAAAAAATCTTTAAAAAAATGCTAATTTAATTGTAGCGTAAAAACATGAACCTGACAATATCATACGTTTCTTCAGTTGCAGAATAGGAATTTGAGCTTGCATCTGCTATTTCGAAACCAGTAAATAATTCTTTAAAGGTATACAAATACGCCCATTTTTTCCCGTTTCACGAAAATTTCCGTTTATCTAGTGAACTGGAAGAATGGCAAAAAAAATTAAGAAAAAACTACATGAAATTAGCTTTTATATTTTCTTACCATCCCTGTCAAATAATTTGGATCGAATAGGTATAAAATTCCTGTTCGAACAAATTGAAGCATATATTTACTGCTATTATTTTCAACATTACAATATATAGTATAATTAATGTAGCCTGAATCGGATTAACGTTGATGAAGACGGGGTGAAAATATACTAAAACATATGAAAATAGTCGATACATTGATTTTTTTTTAAATTTCCTAAAGTTCATATTATTTATACTGATTGAAAAGGTTCTGATTAATATTATGTATTCAAGTCCAAAATGTAATTTATTGACTGGTAAATTTAATGTATTCATTTCAATCTGTATTTGCGATGTGAAATGTGGGTACTTTCTAACCGATTTGAAAATAAATTAAATCGTATTGAATCATAAGACCCTTTCAATCAATTTCAATGGTCTTTGATGAAATTTTTTTATTATTTCATCTTATTAAAACTAATGTATGAGATAACATACTTTGGTATAGTTTTCTCAATTGAAAATTGTCACCAATTTCGAATACTTCTTTGTTACTATAATTGTGGTTATTTTGTTAAGGTAATAAAAAAATATCGATGTGTTAGAGCCATTGCCGAGCAAATGTCAGAATGAATTTCTGCTTAGTTCCCTAATTGTTTGATATGTAAGTTTTCCATAATTTTATTGTGCTGAAGAAAAATACTTTCCATTATGACTTGAACAATAGAACATTACAAAATATTTTTCTTAAATTAACTACATTAGCTACGCTCAGTATAAGAGCAATTTATTTAAATAAAATTGTTTAATCTGTAATCTATGAAATATTTGCTTAATTTTAGAAAATGCTTTGCTTGCAAATATATAATAAATCATTTACTTGATCATGGAAATCTTGTTTTCATTCTCGTAAAAATACTTTTTTCTCGCACAGTTCCGCCTGTCAACGACTCGGCAAAAATACGCAATTTTCTCTAAAATTACCCAACTAATCAAATCGCTAATCTTAGCACCACACGTTTATTACGATTAACACGTTTATTACGGCAAAAATACGCAATTTTCTCTAAAATTACCCAACTAATCGAATCGCTAATCTTAGCACCACACGTTTATTACGATTAAAGCCGTTTACACAAATGCTCGTCCGTCATTAAACGTCAGCTTTCTCGGCGCTCTGCGCGCGCAGCAAAGGCGGACGACATGAGCGCGGTGCTGGGATCGCGCCGTACGCGAGGAATCCTGACCGGTGCTCGTCCCCTGCGGGGGGCTCGCGCCTCTCTCTTTCTCTTTCTCTCGTTAAGGTGCACAAAAACGAGTCAAGGACCCGGACTTGCCGTGCGCTTCTCCCACGGGACAATGGAGGGGGGGGGGGGAGAACGAGAGCGGTTCGCTCGCAGATCGGCGGTCGTGCGCGTATTAATTCGTGCGGAGATATAGTTTTCTTTTACTTTTCTTTCTTGATCCTCGTCTCTTTTTGAAAATAACTCGGTCGTCTATATATATTTTGGGAAATGGAACTATTTTGACAGAATGGGCATATTATAATAATTGCGCATGTGATTTTTGTCTTGTCATATTATGTCGATTAAGTTGAGTCACGGTCCTTCTCTTTTTCTGTATTCACGTGCACGCATAAACAATTTTTACGGAGATAACATTGTGAAAACACACATACATACACACACATACACACACACAAACTTGCACACAAAATCGAGTCAACGATAAATTTCGACAAATTACGCGTGTGTATTAGTTATACTACATATATATGTACATATTGTTATTATATGCATAGCATCGAGATTAATAGGATAAAAATGCACGATTTCGCGTATTATAAAGCGATTCTCTTGCGTGGGCGTCGAGGAAGCGATTGCAACCTTGCCGCTACGAAAGGCATTTTCCATTTTGGCTCCCGTTGATTTACGAGATTCTTAATTCTTTTGTTGGCGAGGCAATTCTCAAAGCTTGGCGAATTAATTTTATGCAATATGCCACCTTTAATGGGATTTATTGGCAATAGAATAGTGTGTGTGTGTGTGTGTGTTTTTTTGTTTTGCAGATCCATGTATTGATTTTGTCCTGTAAATGCCCTTGCGACTCCATTTAACGCGAGGATATTATTTTGAATTTTATTTCAACAAACTTCAAATGAAATTAGCCATTTTTATATAACATATATTGAATTACAACGCGGCATGATCTTCTCATTACGTTGATTTTTTAACTCTCCATATGTTACACCAAAATTTGGAATAGCAAAAGTGCGATATATGTTATTATAAGTATTGATAATTTTATTCGTGCAATGGGGAGATATATAGTGTTACTCATGAATGTCGATATTTCTATACGAACAAAGCGAAAAATAAAAAACACTTTCGGCAATCAGCTTTAATCAATCATTAAGTCTCAGACAGGGGCTCAAATTTCGACGGAAACTTCCAACATCGCAAATCCCCGATCGATGTACAAAAATTATACTCGGAATATCCGTCGGCGTCACTCGAAAGTGTCAAGAAACTTCCGTCCCTACCCCCACCACCTCGCTCCGTCGCCTATCGTAATATTTTCCCGGAGCGGTCTCGAGCACTCACGCACTGCAACAGCCCTTTGAAATTAACCGCGTTAAAATGCTTTACAACCCGCGCGCGTAATCCTTGCATATTTTACGAGCCCCCGCGAAGCCCTAAATTTTCACTCAAAAGCGGCCCGCGTGCACGAATAGAAAGGGCGCGCGGGGGCGCCAATAAAACCCGCGCTCTCGCGCGTTGCGTAATTTTCACTTAAAACCATAGTCTGGCCGGCGGAACGCCCGCTTTCAAATCGCTGTATGTGCGTGCGCGTCTGTATGTGCGGGCAGGTCTACATTATATATATATATATATATATCACCGCTAATTAACCGCGTGGGCGGTGGCAATGCACGCTTTGCTCGCGCGTGTTTACTCGCGTGTCAAATTGAGTGCCGTTCCTCCGTAAATTTGCCGATACGCGTTTTCTTGTAAATAGGGCCTCTACTTTTTGAAGAGGTACCGTATCGAAATTTTCATGAGCGAGTTCTATATACACTTTGGTTTTTTATTTATATATAGGCTTTTTATATATATATATATATATATATATATATATATATATATTTTATTTATAATAGTTTTTTATTTATAATTTTTTATTTATATATATATATATATATATATATATATATATATGATGGAAAAATTTAGAGATACTTTTTTCGTAAATGTCAATGTCAAAGCAAAGAATAAATTAATGATCCTATTGAGGTATTTCAAATTACGGGAGATCTGTTTTCAATTATTTCGAACTTCCTACTTGAATATAAACAAATTTTAAAGAAAACAAAGAAAAAAAGTTATGCAATTTTTGCAATATGGAATGTTTAACTAATGGTGTATGAGAACAGGTTAAATAAAATCTATCAAAATCTTTAGTACATGTGCACAAGCAGAACCTATGTTAAGCAACGAAATTAATTAGAGCTTACTAATTATTATCATCAATAATCGAAATTGTTATATTTTTCAGGTTACATTAATTTTGAACTGATTGTTGTGAATCTAATATAATCAATCTCGTAATATAATCAAACGGCACTTAGTAGATTAATGAATAATATATAGATAGTATAGTATTTGCACTTTATATTTGTTCATTAATATTGACTACACATTCATCTAAAAAATATTAATAACATATTCAATTATTCGAATATTTTTTTGAAATTATCGAATTTTTTTATCACTGTATGCGAAACACACATATTCCATATTAGAATTAATACCGTTGATTTTTCATTTTTTGCTGATTTCACTTTTTTTTTTACTTATATTAAATTTAACAAAACACTCGAATTCCGAATCGCGTCTCGGGTGACGAGCGAACAGATGAGACGGGAAACGTGCCTGTGCCCATTACTCACAACGCACGCGTGCCTCTACACGACGCGCGCATAAGCATGGACTATCTCAGTCGCGCGGGAACACGCACGTACTGATCTCGCTTATGTGCGACTCAGTTACACATCCGCTTCTATACACGCGCGTGCACGCGTGAATATCAATGAGAAGACATTGGACTATTTCTTTTTCAATTTCAATAATATCCAGCTATCCGATTTACAGCTCTTTACATAGTTCAACCTTTTTTAAACGATTTCCATATACTGATGTTCCCCAGGTCCGCAGCTGTGTTTTTTATTCCCTTAAAAAACATTGCGAGCTGCTGTTGTTCATTATTATACATTAATTCTCGCCACTTTGATCGCGGCGTTTTTTTAACGGAATTGCAAGATACAGGCGATGTACTTTTATGGGAGGACAAAAGACCTTTCTCTCTTAAGCGATTAACTGTTCGAGTATAGAAGTTGGTCTTGTAATGGACCTGCCTGGCATTCAAAGCCGACAAAAAAGGGTTTCATTTTATTTTAAGCCTGTTTCAAGACACTCACTTCACGCTCTCGATTGACCGAAGAGATTTTTTTTAGCGGCTATAATTATTTATTACTGACAATTATTATTAAATCATTGAATAGTAAAAGTTTCCATTTTTCTGTTGGAATAGAATACCACGATTTATTATTTCATCTATCTTTATTATTCTTGCAGTATGAATGTGAAATATATTTATGACAAAGATTTAAGTTTTCTTTACTGAAAAGACTTATTCATTTAAAAATATGTAAAGGGAGACTCAGAGAAAATTATTATATTTTTCTAATTATAGAATTATTTATGAAAACAAACGAATACAGCGATTTATCGCTGAAAGATATGAGTAACTTTTCGAATATAGAAATAATTTCCTTATCAGCGTTTTTACAAAATATTTTTACACTTTGAAAATATAATACTATATTTCACTGGCAGTTACAAGTATAATTATAATGTTGATTGAAACATTTTTTAGCACGAAAATAACCGATTTTATTTCGGCAAATAATGTAACCTCGATGACATAAGCGAGTTTATGCTGGGCAGAATGAAAAAAATTGATCTCCTTATAAAGTCGTGTCTGTTGAATACCATTAAAGGATCGCGCTGGGGCCACCTCGAATAATTCCGGTTACGCTTTACTGATGCTCAGGAGTACATATGATATAAATATTAGAATAAGATGATATAGTTTTATAATAGGGAGGGATCGACGTTTTCAAATCGTATCTTAAATAGAATATTGCACTATCAGAACGAAATGTAAATGTGCCTGTAAATGTATTATTGTTCCGGCGAGTAGTGAATCAAGCACTAATAATCTATAGGCGATATTGCAAACATGATTTGCAGACGACCGCGACAAACCTCCAATCCGTCTGGATAGAGCACGGCCATTTCTACTTATCGCTCTCGCCGAGCTTCTCAATATACCGATCCCGTCGGACGGTAGAGCGCCCGAAGAAGCGTCGTCTCGCACCGAACTGGGGGAGGGTATCTTTAAAAAAAAGAGACTACATCATCAACGTTGCACTTGCACGGGGACAATACAAAAGTCTCTCAGCGGTGCTCCGCGTACGTATATACACCTATATACGCGCGGTCGAACTTATCGCGGCGCAGCGACTCCGTCGTACGTATGTAAGTGTATATATATACGTATACACGTGTACGCCTCGCTTTTCTCTCTTCTTCTCCAGAAAGAGAGCGAGGGAGAGGACGAGGAGGAGGTGGTGGTGGTGGTGGAGGAGGAGGAAGAGAAGGAGGAGGCCGGCAGCCGGGCAGGCAGGCCGACCGAGAGCCAAGACAAGACGCGGTCCGGTCTGCCTTGCTCAGTGACTCGCAAGCCTTCAGGCCTATCGCGCACGCACAGTACATCGGCTGTTCTCTCTTTCTCTCTTACTTACGTACTTGTTTTTGTTTTATTTTTATATTTTCGGTTCTCCTTTTACGCTGCGCTGTTTTTTATTTCTGCCCGCTCGAGAGTGTGTTCTGGCTGGTGCAAGAAGTTTCGCGCGCAGCAGTTCCGTGTGTTACGCGGACTTTTTTTTCTCATTTTATTCAGCTGTAAGGGTTTGTTTATTTCTCTTTGCTCTTTTCTCTGAGCTTCCAAACGTTTGTTGCGCTGTATACCATTTTTTTTTCAACTTCTGCCGTTTGGAGCTTACTAGTGATATATTTCGTTTAAAATGCTTTATTTTAAGATATTTTGTTGCAGTAGAACGTGTTATTAATATAAAAAATATATAATTTTTCGGATTCTTCATAATCGGATGCATATTGCTAAGACTTGATTGCGTATCAGCGCCGATGAAAAGATTTTGAGAACGCGTAAGTCCAGAAAAAAAATCGCTCGATCGGGCGTCTCTGATCGTACTTGGTAAATTTAAGCAAGTTAATTAATTTTGTTGTTTATGTAAGAAAGCGTCAATCGATAAAAGAAAAAGTGCGAAAAATCCACGTCCGCGCAGTCGCCGCTCTTGTCGCGAGAGAAGTTCGAACCGCGTCCCTTTGGAAGCTCGGAAGGAAGGGTAGTACTATTAGCTAAGAGAGAGAGAGAGAGAGACAGAGAAAATAATTGCGACCTTCCAGTCCCCCACCGGCCGCCACCATTACCTCCATCCAGAGACTAAGCGAGAGGAGCACCTTTCGCAGGGGTGCTCGCGATCTCGAGGGGCCCGCGACTAGCCTCAGGTCGCCCGCCAAGCTGGCCTTCCTGTCGAAAAGCGCCGGTGGCGTCGGCAGCGGCAACGCCGGCTGCGGCCTCGGCGCCAGGCCCGGCGCCAGCGCAACCGACGCCCTCGGCGACCGACTGGCCAGCAGGCTGCGCGTCTCGGGCCCGGCCGTGCCGCGGGGCAAGCCGCCGTCGCCGCTGCTGCAGCAGCGCACCCTCGGCTTGGACAGGATCAGGAGGGCGCGCGAGCGAGACGAGGACGTCGCCGTGTTCAGCATGGTGCCGATGGAGGGCGATCCGGCGTTCCGCTGCTGCCTCGGGATATTCTGCCTGATGGGCGACTCGAGACGCATCACCCCAGGTGTGCTATAGATAAACACTGGCCAGCGGAATATATATATATATATATATATATATATATATATATATATATACATATATGTGTGTATATATATATATATATATATATATATATATATATGTGTGTGTATTGTGTATATTTTACCTTGCCTATATTCTTAAATGATTCGTCGCAAGATCAATACTAGCGGCGTGAAGAAGTTCGATATGGATTTGATTCGTTATAAACAATTGTAAAAGAAAAATTCGTGCAAGAGCAGTGCGAACGACATTCAGGAAATCATGCGACTACGGTGGTCTCAAAGTCTTGCACAGCTGCGATTCGATTTTACATCATTGTGATGCTACAGATGGCGCACGCATTTACAATAATTAATATATAATTGTGATGACTCGTGTAGCTCTCTAACATACTCGAAATATATCTGAAAAATTATATCATTCCTATTACAAAAGAAAATGCCACTGAGGGAAGTGTGACTCCTAGTGATGGCCAAAACTTCTGTGTTAATGTTTTTACCACGTAGGTAATCTGTCAAAGTAGAGAAATACGACAATGTATGTGTGTTTGATGAATGCACGTTTGTATACATGAGGATATCTAGTGTCATATGTGTTTTAATCGATTTCAACGATAATCCAGAAAATCATAATATGAAGAGAATACGAAATATCTGCAGATCGATTGAGTTACCGATATTCATGGTAACGATTTCTCGAACCATTAATGACGGTATTTGTGCTCTTCTAATATTTAAATGATATTTCCATTTTTGGTGATAGTGAAAATTGAATATTATCTTGTTTGTGCTACCTTTTAAAATATAATGTTATACATGAGATAGATGATGATTGGATAGTTATTTGATGAGTAGGTTCGATTTTCAAGTATAACCTAACAAACGCTTCTGTACCTTCACCTACCTGAGCAAAAATTCCGTTTATATTTGTAAAGTTCTGTATTTGTTTTGATTCTTGTATCGTCTGTATAGAAATTTTAGGAGTTTTTTTAAAAATTAAAAAAAATAGATTCTAGATGTGTAGGTCGATAGCTAATAGTTGATTTATTGGCATATATAGTTTACGACCTAAGCCTCTTCAATAAACAAAAGCAATCTAACTATGTGACTAATATATCCATTTCAATTATAACAATTGTTTTCTTCTGATGACTAGTTTTCTGTAATGTATAAAATGTTGTCCTAATGATACAGTATCTTTCCTTTAACATATATAATCTATAAATGAATCATCGCTTTATTTCTGTACGATAACGCTCTCATTTCAAAAAACTTCACAATTTCTGGTAATTCGGGCGAAGGTAATGTCAATATTACCCAATTGCGGCATTCGTCCTCGGGATAATTCGAATTTGCACAACGCATGTAACAGCCTCGTATGGACTGTCGGTATATATTCAAAAGAAAACGTTAAAGTTACGGGGAAAAATAGCAAAAACAAAACCGGAGCAATTAGGACGCATTGAGAGGCTGTTTAGTACAAGCTTCTGAGTCGAGAACGATGACCTAAACAACTCGGCTTGTTTAGGTCATAAACTGCTGCTGTAATTCGTATTTATATCAAATACATTTGTGTTGATATAATTACCTTTTTAAGTTTTTAATTAATAAATTTAATAATAAATGTTTAATTTTGATCTGTTCTCTGATTTTTCTATAGAGTTTCATTTGTCTTTTTCAGTGTTCTTTTATGGCACATTTCTTTGATAGACCTCGAGTATTATTTTGAAAGTCAAATCTCTATCTTATTGTACAATAAAGCCAAATATGCTCATTTACGAATATTTTGACAAATCATTAGAATTTCATAATTCGTTGTTAATACGCAGATATATGAGAATTTGTGAATAGTTTTACTAAAAAAGAAAATTATTTTTGTTCGATGACGCCACGATTACTAAATTTTATTTCCAAACTTTACAGATAACAAAATTAATCACTTAATACGTGCTAAAGTAACAATGACGTTATCTTATAAATATTCAGTTAATGTAGTTTTTATTTAACGTGGCCTTTCGTCAGAAATTAAAAATTCAATTTCGAATGCCATATCTTTAATACGGTATTTTATTATAATTCAAATGAGGTCCTTGGTTAGAATGTGGGTGGTTCGATAATTGGATGTTAGGAGATGCAATATGTGTATACATTGACCTATTTGAAAACCGGTGTTTACAAACATCCGATTAATATTTAATCCGTGGACATGATTTGACAAAAGTCCCGGAAAATTGTTTGTGACGCATTTGAGCATATTGGTTCATCGTTTTTTGTTTAAGTTTGTGAGAAAATTTCCACCTTTCTGATCAATTGCTGCATTACCGAACGATTCGATTCTTAATAGATTGAGGTCTCTAAGCCTAATAATGCAGTTTGTTTCTCTCAGATATCTTGTTGTAAAATCAGATGTATCAATGGCTTACAAAAATAAACATTCTTTCCATAAACACACGTCAAAAAGTCAACAGCAAGGAAAAACTCCACTTGGATTCTGTGTAAACACGAACCGGGTCAGTTGACCTCATCGGTGAATAAGATGAATTGTCGTCTGATTTCTCTGTCCATCTAAGCGTATCTTCTGTTCATTATCAGATAACGAACTCGGGACGATGACTCAACGTGACTCTGATTTCTATTTTGAAAGCGAATTCGGCGAGCTGGATATTAATCGAGCATTGACGCTCCCGGAGCAGATCGGGAAGCATACCATTATCCCATCGCGCAGTTTTGGGCAATGATCGTACATGTTATCACGCTGGTCTTTCCACCGATCAGCATTGATATTTAACAAAGACCAGCAGGATAACTAAGGGGTTAGACTTTTCTCGTATAAAAATCTATTTACGAATTAAATTCTTCTTCTAAATTTGTTATTACTGATTGATTATAAAAATATTACCTAAGTTCATCGCAATTCTTACAGCTTTGATATTTTTTTATATATTTGGATTATATAGATACTGCGTATTATCACAATAGTAATGTAATCAAATTCAAGGCAGCAGCCAAGTTTATATTAAGTATATATATATATATATATATATATATATATATATATATATATATAATACAGTAAAAATATAGATAACACGGAACAAATGGTTTTAATTTTATTTAAGTTTTATTCTTGTTTTCGTAATTTAACTAAATGTGCCTTACAAAAGTATTAGATTGAAATGGATTGAATCAAGTTTCAGCGTCGGTCCAAAAATTTATATTATTTATATATGAATAATTTTCAATTAAATTAAAACCACGATTAAATAAGTTTTCATTAAATCTGTTTCATATTTACTAAATTTGATAATACTGTCATGGATTTAAATATTTTCGATTCGGTTCTTAATTCAAGTGGATTAAAACGTATTCAATTGTAAATTACATTCAGTTCAATGGAATCCATATCAACCAAGTCAAATTTTACACGAATATGCATGGAATAATTATCATGTTAAACTTTTGTAATATTTAATGAAACCAATGCACGGCTCAAAAATTTCAATCCAATTAAGGCCATTTGATTTCCTTGGATTCTTCTTTCAATCCGAAACGTTGCCAGGCATATGTATTGAATACTCTATTCTCATGATTATTTATTATAACTATAAATGGAAGCAAATGAAATGCACCATTGATACATAAGTAAATTTTATTATCTTGAATGCAAAATTAAAATGATAAAATTGCATCCGCAGACTAGTCAAATAATTCGCCTACGTATAAGTCTATAATGGCTACATTCCGTGTTGGGTAAATTAGCTCTTTGTTGATGTAAGTAGCGGAAGTAGATTGGGCGTTGTACGCATTATAAAGCTTTGCAATAATTTTCACCATTAAGAAATCTTCAAAGATAAGTCCGAGGCTAACTACGACTGATTAAAAGTTGGGAGGCAAACGAAGCAACAAAGTTCCATTTTTATTTCTTTAAGACGAAAAATGCATTGCGTATTATTAATTTAGAAGGAAATCGAATTAAAGAAGAAGCTTAAATAAGAAAATAAAAGTGTCCAACGGATCGGATAACGAAAAGTTTGAATTAAAATTAGAACATACTATGGGATAATAATGAATAGTAAATGATCGAAAGGTGAAGATGGTTCATCAAACGATATAATATTGCAATACATTGCGATACTGCTTGGTACTGCGCACAAGATGGACTGTCTATAGGCAATATATATATATATATATATATATATATATATATATATATATATATCACGAACGACTCGTTATCTCGTTTCTTCTCGGTGGAATATACGGCAAAGCGATATACAAATATCGATGATGTCACACTACACGAGGAAGTTATTCCAGCATTTTGAATGGTGTATATAGGCAAGGCGGCGAAGATAATGCATCAAGTGAAACTACTTTCGATCTAAATGTATATAAATAGAAGGCTCATATACTCTATGTATATGGGTTTATTTGTCATAGTTTTCATATCCATTTCATATATATTTTTTGGCATAATTATATACGTTTTATGCGTAGGCTGTATAATGTTCGAATCGATGACCACACAGCATATAGCGATGGAAGAATATCGATTTGTAATTTCCAAATTCACAATTTCTGCCCTGCAGAAAAGCTCCATCCCATTTATATACTATTATATATATATATATATATATATATATATATATATATATATATATATATATATATATATCTATGTATCCGTGCGCAGACGGCCGAGATTCTGCAACTGCGGTATATCTTGCGCGCGCGATATATTTAGACATGCGCGCGCGGCATAAACGCGAGAGTACGCGGTTGTTCGCCCGTGCACGCACGTGTGAGTGCGACTCCGCGCTTTCTCGGGAGAGACTGTAATAGTATATTTTGGTTCGCTTGCCCGAGCCGGCTGTGCCCATAGAGTAAGTTGGTCCAAAACGATTTCGCCCCTACCCCCGCCCGATTGCGATCGCCATGCATTTCTCTTTGAGAGAATTTCCGAACGTATGCATCTCTAGATTAGTCGGATATATCGTGATTCTCGATTATGGAGATTGTTAATACAGCTTATTATATATTATATATATATATATATATATATATATATATATATTTATATACATACATACATAAGTATATAAATACACACACTATAGAGTATTAACATATTGCTATTGCATATTGTTTTGTATTTCACAGTTTCAGTGTTTCGAATATAAGAGACGTGGTTAATTATACATGTAAAAGAGTTTTGCATGGAATAATAATCAAATCTGATGTAAAACGAATTATATTTCATGAAGAAACTTTATAGAAACTCAAGCTGAAATGAATTCAGTCTTGTCTTTGATAACATATTTTCTCAACAAATAGGATATACTTATCTGAGTTTTCAAATTTTACTCGAAGAAAGATTCTTAAAGTGAATCTTTCAAACTTAGGGTAGAAACTATATTTTTATACAGAAATTTTGTAAATATTAACAAAAAATATAATTACGTTTTATATTATAAAAATACATATGGCAAATTGAGAGTAATACGTTTTGATTGTTTTTTTTTCTTTGAACATTGGATTTGGTATTTCATTATGTGAACATTTCAATTGGATACAATCCTAATTACTGATATTTATCCGTACTTTACTACAAAGGATATTTGGCTATATTGACAACTGCTGAAATCAGGCATACACGCGGGTATCTGTCCAGATCGGCATTCAGTGATCAACTTTCAAAAAAATTATTTTACGATGACTATATAAATAGATATGCGAGATGATCATAAAACAGTCAAACGGCTTTCGCTTTTCAGGAATGTCTTCGCAACGTTAGAAACAAAATCACAGACATCCTGTCCCCAATGGAAAAAGGAATACGCGCCGATCCATACCGGCCGGTGATCCGCGACGACGTCATACGACTCTACGTCCGATACAAGCGCGCGGCTGCATAATTGCGCCACGAATCCTCGCCGCGTGTATGACGAGAGACCTTGGGGGTTGTCGCGCGCTCCTCCTCTCCGCACATATAGCTCATTGCATATAGATATATAATACGCGCGCGCACTTACCTACATATACGGAGTGGCCACGGGCCCACGATGACGTCACCGGTCCTGGTACCTCCGCCTCTCCCCCCACCCCTCGCCCCTCAACCTCGCACTCCCCACCCACCACGCGTGGACATGCATCGTTTATATAGGCTTTGAGTCACGCCGCGCGGCGCGGCTCGGCGATCCGCGCGCGAACAGTTCGCGGAGTGCGGGTATTAAAAATATTCATGCGTTTGCGCACGCGCGAGCGAGCGAAAATTTACGGGGCGTTCGCCTCCCGCCATCCCCTCCTGCAACCGTGAGGTAAAAGATTTCTGGGACTTTTTTCTTTTTTGCGCGAACATTATATATATATATATATATATATATATATATATATATATATATATATATATATATATAAATCGCGTTGGCCGCCTTGGCGCCGTACGGCTGTTATACATATGCATACCCCTCGCTCTTGATGCATCGGTACTTTCGAAGCCGTCTCATATTATCTATATATATATATATATATATATATATATATATATATATATATATATATATATATGCACCGATGTGTTATGTAATTTTATACGAATCGAGACAAGACAGGGGACGTGCCTTCGAGGTCGGCTTCAATGAGGGAAATTTTATCGATTTCGAGATAAGCTTTTATATGAATAAGGGAATTTATGGATTTATAAGTTAATGGAGGCTTCGCGCGGATCCCGTCGCTTATGTCATCTCGCTATTTGTAGCGACGTTTTCAATAATTGGCCATTTCTGGACCGTACTGTTAAAAGAAGCAAACTAAATAAGAATGTTTTGTATAAAAGTTGTGTAAGCATTTTTTTATTGACATTGAATTTTGATCCTATGATTATTTATTAAGATCAAACTTTTTATTGTTAAAGGGTATCTTCATTTAGTCTCAGAGCTGCTTTTCACGGCCATTTAACAAATAACCTTTACAAAAACAAATAAGAGTTGCTATTTTCATAATGTTAGTATTTATGTGTTAATATTTATTTAAGCGTAGAATTGATGAAAAATATGGGTCCCGCTTTAAAATGAATATTACCCCCTAAAATAAGAATGGACTGCAATAGTCAATTTGAATATTTTTTTAAAATTTGGTGAATATTTCGAATCCATGATTTGGAATTTTTGGAATTCTGAGTGGAGTTTTTTGAAGATAAAAATCTTAGATAAGAGTTTGAAGGTTGCAGATTTTATGTTCAAAAATATGATTACTTAAAAAAATTATAAATATGAAATGATTCATTTGCAATGCAATTAATAGTTTCTTTTTTAGAATGCAGAATTCTCGTCGAAAATATTTTTTTGCTATTTTTTTTTCATCAGAGTATAGATGCTCCTAAGTAGAGCAGGAATTTGTTTTAGTTAGAAGGAAAAGAAACGAGGAATAATTTATAAAATATGTTTCTAATTCATTTTTATCAAAATAAAAAATTCTATAAATTGAAATAGTAAAAGTACCTTTGTTGTCCATGTATGGAATAATAAATAAATGAATAAATATGTTTTTAAATCAAAAATTAAAGTACTAAAGAAGTATAAGCTCACGTTCTTGGTTCGTTTACTTTTTAAAAATCACTATTTTCAGTCAGATGAGGAACGTGAAAAATTATAGTTTTTTTATTGAACGTTTTATGTCTCTCTCTCTCTGTCTCTATCCTCTCCCTTGCCTGCCTATATCCATAAATTTATTTTCTTCCGCGAAGTGCTTCATTAGCGTGCCTGGATAAGAGTACAACCTGACCTATCAATAAAAATACAAACTATCAATTAGAAGACAAATTATTAATCTGCATAAGTCTATTGGTTTAATACACAACGACTGTTTTTATTCAGGCTCCTGTCTACGAGCGAACAGTGAAATTTTTCCAGATGAGATCCTAAATTACCTTTGACGCATTTAGCTCTTAACGCAGCTATTTACTCACACGTTTCCATTGTCAATCACTTCATTAGATTTGCTCATTATACTAATATATTTCCTTTACATGTATAAAACGAATCGCGAGCAAACAACGTCGCGGCCATAATTGACCGAATAATTATATAGTGTATTCTGATGCGACATCGGCCATTTAAAAACAAAAAGTGACCGTGAAATCGTTACACCATATTTCGAGCCTTATAGATACAATAGAGAGGCAGGGAGAGAGAGAGAGAGAGAGAGAGAGAGAGAGAGAGAGAGAGAGAGAGAGAGATAGAAATAAGTACGCGATCCTCTTATATTTTTGGCCGCTCTCGGAGCACACGAAAATACACGCGGATCTGTTTTACGCGTAGGAGAGCTTATATTAGATCATCGCCGGGTTTTTTTCCCTGGCAATCTCGCGTCGACCATGTCCCGCTATGTTATTCTCTGATCTCGCTCTTCCCGAAACTCGAGGAAATGTATAGCGTAACACACGGCGCATTCTTTATTTATTTAATTTTTTTCTCTTTCTGCTTTTGACGGCCATAATGAGCGGTGAAAGGAGGAAGATGAAGGAAGATGAACAGCGCCGCCGGTAGGCCCGGTAAACGCCTACGACAACGACGACGACGACGACGAAGACGGCGATTGAGCGCTTCTATTATAATGCGCGTTTGCCTTGTTGTGACTCATTCGAACGAATCGATTTCGCGCTTAAATAGACCTAATACATAGCTATATACAGACTTACACACACACACACACACACACACACACACACACACACACACACACACACACACACACACACACACACACACACACACACACACACACACACACACACACATATATATATATAGGAGATTAATATTGAAATGCAAAGGCGGGAGAGCAAACAGTAAATGCGACCCAAAAATGTTGACAAGCCCCGATACATCTCTGTGTACCTTCCCTCTTGCTATGCTGATAAAAATTTGTTACATGAATTTTTATATATATTTTATAGCTATATGGAAAGAATCGTGAAGAATAGGACTTGTTATATAAATATGTAAAAAGTTGAATGAATAAATATCCGTGTTTTCCATAAAGTTGCAACTTGTTCATATAATGCGATTTTTGTCCTTTCAAATAGTTTGTAAATTTGGGACGATATCGTTCGAGCCGCTTATCTTGTTGAACTCTTCGTTATAGGTCTATATCATAAGCAAAATTTTTTTGTTGTCTTTTCGAATGTACGATATTCCATAATAATGTAGAATTTGAAACATCAAGAATAGAGAAAAATT